>VXBQ01010078.1:0-24328 GCA_013400175.1 Phainopepla nitens | reverse complement strand
ACAGAGGGGAGGGTACAATCAAAGAGCAAACGGGGAAGTTGGAGGGGTAGAGAGAGGGAGGAGTGAGGAGGTCACTCCATTACCAGGGGACAGATCAGACCAAGGGGAGGAGAGAAAGGGGTCACATGGGCCAAGGGGTCGTTGAAGTCAGGGGGAATTCCAAGAGGGAGTACACTGCAGGGATTGGCCTATGCGGGGATTGGCATGGAAGGGTCCGGAATAAGGGGTGGGGTTGAACTGATTGATAGGGAAGGGGCTGGAACGAGGGGAGGAGAGATGGGCGGAGGATACGAACTTGGGAAAATGATGGGGGGATTAGGGCCAAACCATAAAATGAAGAAGACAAAATTAAGAGCCGCAACACATGAGTATATAAAACATTAGGAAATATTCAAAAACAAAGGTGGAAAACATACCAGAATAATGGGAAAAATTCTCTGAAATTTATATTCTAAAAAGGGAAATTGTAAGAAATAGTGTCAGCTCTAACAACAGGTTTTGAAAGAGTAAGTAACAGAATTTTAAAGACTAGAGCAAGAGGAAGATAATTTGCAGGAACATCAATCACAGGACAAATCAAATAAAATCTTCTGAAGAGATTTAGACTAGAGTTTCAGACATTCAGCTAAAGAAAGTAGAAATAAGTAACAAAATAAAGTGCTTATAAGTTAAAATGGTGGAGAGAACCAGCCTCAGCATGGTCTTCAAACTTGTTCACATTGTAGAAAGGGAAGATTTTAGCAGAGGAGCTCCCTATCTTTTCTGGTGAATTCAAAGTAAACTGGTAACTAAAAGGGGCTCACTGATCAAAAAGAGCTTGGAGCATCCCCAGCTCCATTAAAGACCACACTCATTGGAGCAGTATCATCATCCGTTTTCCTATGAAGCTTTATACTGTCTCTCTAACTCTTCTGTCAGTTTTGAAACCCTGCTAACCTGCTAAGGAGAGCTCAGTGCAATAGCATACCCCATCAGTCAGACTTTATTCACCTTTGCCTTCTCCTTTCAATTTATAGACTACTTGGCCTCAGTTTTAATGTGGCCACATTTGATTTTATAAGGAACCGGTAGCTTATATAAAAATAGATAACACCACAAACCACCTGTTTTTTACTGCTTGGTGTCATAACACAGGGAATGGCAAATCCAAAGCGAAGTACTAGAATGTCTTTCTGATAAAGGCCCACCTAGTCTAATCTTGCATTGTTATCTAGGTTGGATTAGAAAAAGTTTTAGTTTGCGTGTCCCTGTGTTGCTCCTCTTGTGTGAATACTTGTTTTCAGTGTTGCTTGTTTTGCATGTTATAAGTGACTTCATCTATATTTTGCACTTGGTACAAATTAGGCATAAATTCAGGCAAATAGACAACAGCTAGACATATCTTACATAAAACTGTAGGAAATGAGACAAACCTCCCACATGGTGCACCTTGCTGGCATATTACTGAATGTAACAGGGTAGGTGAATTTACTCAAAAATCCCAGAAGTCGCAGGAAACCTGTCACAGCCCTGTAAATTGGGTGTATTTTATTACCTAAGTTCTTCTTGTTCCTATGTCTGGTTCTGAAGTTGGCACAGGCATAACTACCTTAGGTCTGGCTGAATTTTCACAAAAATGCTAATGGCTGGTAAGTTATATAAGCAGATATGAAAAAGATATTGCTTTGCAGCAAGCTCTCCTCTTATATGGCTTTGTTTTAAAATCCTGTTCCTTTCACTGCGGTTTGTTGGCAAAAACAGGAACATGATGCTCTGAGTTGCTACCTGCTTCTGCCTATAGCTACTTCTTCTCTGAGGAAACCTGCTTAATTATTGCCCAAGCCCTCTGTTTTACTATCAACTACAGTCTTAATGGCTTTGAGTTCTCTTCATGCCTTTACTCAAAATGCTTGCTGCTAGAGTCAGTGAATAGTTGATGGGGGTCAACCAACTAATTTTTGTTTGTTTAGTTATTTATTTATTGAAAATAAATAGGAAAGGACTATTTATTCTCAGTGTAATCACACAGAGAAACATGCAAATTGTGGCCTAGTGATTTGTCCCATTCCCATCCAAAAGACATCTCGGTTTCTGCTCTCACTCACAGATCCTTTCTTGTCATAGGGCAATATAAGGTAAGAATTGAAAACAGTGCAGTAGCACAGACCAGGCCAGAGGGTTGTAGTAGCAGCATGGTATCTGGAGTGACAGGAAAAGATGGTGAAAGCAGAGGGCAGGCTTAGCATTCCAGCAGTACTGGAACGGTTCTGTAACCTTTTCCAGAACAAATCACAGAGCACTGGGAAAAGGTGAGTACCTACTGGTCAGCAAAACATATTGCACGGCCTCTCTTGTTGCATGAATGGAAAAATTGATAGAGGTACAAATTTTTGGCATTTTTTTTCTAACCATGTTATCAGTTTCTTAGGAAGAAAAATGGTATTAAGTAATTTATGCTGTGAGTGGATTTTAGGATTTACAGTGCAATTACTTGGCACCGAAAGTGGAGTGTGGAACTGATTGGAAAAAAACATGGATTTTTAGATTAAACTCCTTATGTGTTACTGAAATACTAGGATATGGAATCATAACTTTTTATAAGGAGCCTTATTCTGTCTTCCCTGTGATGTAAAAATTCTCCCTTCATTGTACATCTGAGATAGGTTTTTTGTAGGGGTGTATTAGAAGAATCCACATGCTGCTTCTCTTCTTAAATTCTTTTAAGATCTTTAGCAATAGATGCCTCTCAAATTAGTCCCTACATGCAGTGAGAACACATATTTCTGGTAGTAATAAAACCCCAAGATTAAAACAATTTCTTATTCATTTATTCACTATCATATTTATAAAAACTATTATTCAAGCTAATTTTTACAGATAAGGCATACAATTACAATATGTCATTTAATGTCATGCTAATCTGGTTGTTTGTCAAAGAAAAATGTTTCTCCATACTACTTCCAGCTAAGAGGTCTATAGTGAGATTCTGTTTGTAAAATCTTGTGCAGTGGTGTCATCATGTACTTGCTTCCTTTGGAAGGCAACTGGTGGTTAATTGAGAAAAAAAATGAGTTTTTTTGAAAAAAATTCACAAAACCAAAATAATTGAACAAACTTTTAAAGGTTGGTAGGAAAGCCAGTGAGGATTACTAAATGATGCCATGAAAATTAGCAGTGACGCCCATAAATGCAGTCACTTAAAAAGAGGGAAATTAGTAACTAAATGCATCCTTATTCTTAAAAGGTACTTGTAGTAAAAATGCATATTTTGCCAAGCTCTTCAATTGAAAATTAGTGTCAAAAATACTTGTAAACATTTTTTATGTCTCCATTGCGTTTTTACCAAGAAGTAAATCTACATTAGAAGTACAGATAATTTTTGAAATTATTTCTTTCATGCCCAATGGTTTTATTCCTATAATATATTTTTGGATATTATAGTGCTATTTTATTGCCAGAGAAAGATGGGGAACATTAGACATTAAAAGTGTGTCTTCTCTAACCAAAAAATATTTTCAAAAACTATTTCAGTTGCCATTATTATCAAAGAGTGTGAAAGTGTTTATTCCTTCCAACCTTTTCTGTCTCTGACTTTCTCAGAAAATTGTGTGGATAATTAAAATTCAGTTTAGTGTGTGAGATTTAACAATTGAGATTTTGTAGTAAATATACACAGCGGTAGAGTCAGACCGGTGAGAATTTCTCAGGTGGCTTTTCAGCTTTTCTAAAAGAGACTTTTTTCAGTCAATGTTATTTTAGCTAGCATTCTTCAGACTTTCCAATATATTTTTTTAGTTTGGGTAATATTTTTATAGAATGACTTATAAATCCCCCTTCCCATTGGAACCTTAATCGGTCAGATTCTTAAAGAGAAAATATCAGTTCAGAATTAATGTGTATGTATGTGCAGATCAGGAGTAGAAAAGTTTAAAAAACTCAGATTTTCAAACTAGCATGGTTTCTAATGGCTGAGGATTGGAGTGCAGAATGCCATTTTGTCTAGTCTTTTTTCCAAGGAGAAAATACTGTCCTTGTGCTTTGGGTGATAGTGTTAAAACAAAAACCTTATAAAAACCCTCCACCTTCCCTTTTTGGTCAAAATGGCAGATGTTACTGAACTTTGCAGAAGTAAATGCTTGCCTTCCACGGTAGATAAGTTTTCAGTTATCAGTATTAAAGTTGCACCTAAGAATGACTCCTTATGCAAGAATGGGGAAGACATCTTCTGGGGAGTTATGGACCCATTCCATTTTTTCCACTGTGTAACTCGGAGACTGTTCCTGTGTTTAAAGTACACTTTTTCTGTTCTTGCTGGGTTGGAAAGGAGCACTTAATGTGAAGTATATGTCATGGTATATAACATGGGTTAAAAAGAGTTTCCACTAAATGTAACCCAGCCCTCAATTCAGAAAAACAGCTCCATATGGTAGGCTCGAGTTCCCCTCATGTCAACATAATTGCACTTCATGAATATCCTTTCATAGTAGCCATCCTGATAATTTTGTAAAAAAAATGTTATTCCACAATTTTTTTTTCCTCTCAAATTGAGCTGACAGGACACAATTCCAGCAGAGAAATTATTTTTTGGCTGGAGTAATCCCAGCTTGGAAAAAAATTGAATGGAGTTGTTGTGTCTGGTTGAATGGCTGATTCTTGGGGATTTGTACAAGGTCTGCAGCATTTATATATTTTAAACTTTGGTTCAATTCAAGCCATTTCATGGAGAGACTGTGAAAGGATAAAGCCCTCTTTCAGTGACAAAAATATATGTCAGAAATCCTTAAACTGAACCTATAATTCATGTTCTTTTTCTACTAAGCATAACTGTAAAATTCCTTTTAATAAGTATTCTGCTGCAGTTTAATATTATATGTATCCAAAATGATGCTGTTTTTGATAAATGTTCATTATAAAACCAAGATAAGGTCTGTGCTGCAACTGTTTTCTTTTTATAAAGTAGCCTAGAATTGTCTAGTCTTCAATAAATATCTGTCTTAAGATGAGTTTATAGAAGTGTAATCTGTTTCTAAATGTGAAAAATTTTTTCTTAGTCTAATAATATCATGCCCCGAAGACAACCTGGTCAGAAAAATGAAACCTTATTTTAATCTTAATTTAGAACCTTTAAAATAGATACATAAGCTTTCATACTTTCATTGAGATAAAATAGCAAATTAAATAATCATATTGGAACAATTCCTAGATTTAAATACAGAATATTGGTTTACATTGTCTTACCTTGCACTCAATGTTTAGCTAACCTTTTCTCTACATTTTCAAGGAACTCCCAACAGAAATAATTCCCTTTATCTCTCTGTTGAGATATTAAATTATATGCCATATACCATCTAAATTGCATGGACATGTGAAAGTCTGTAGACAATACACTGATGTATTCCTAAGCCTTTGATCCATGTACTTCCTTGTATATCCACAGTGTTTTGGTTAGGAGAAATTGAAAGGTTTTGGAAGCTCTTACTGTCAGTGATTCAGGGGAGCCAGAATCTCCTGGTGTGGTAGAAATTAAATGACAATTTGACATAGAGAATAGAGAAGTTGTTCAATAATTCTACTTAATCTGATTAAATTCTACCAGAAAATAAGATAGAGAGTGCAGGATTTTCTGTATTAAAGAAACATACATTATTATTTAATTACAAAAAGCCTATACGACAGTAGACTGATGTTATTTTAGAAAATTAGATTAGATATTAAAAAAAGAGCAGATGTAAAGGTTATTTCTATAATTTCATTCCTACCATTTTTTTGTTGTTAATTTGGTTTCATTGGGGTGTGGAAATGACATCCTTCAAATTTTTTACTAAAAATAAAAGTAGAATTCCATATTTTATGGCAACCTTACGGAAATTTTGTTCTTAAATTCTGGTGGTTCAGAATTGACAGGAAATCTAAAGAGAAAGTGGGGTACACTGCTTTGGCACAATGAGGCATTTTTGTTTGTTATCTGTTTTGGGATTCTGATTTCCAACATAAATTCACCATAGAAATATTGACCAGAGAGATAAAACAAACAGAAGTTAAAAATAAAATCAGAATTTTTTGTGGCCCAAAATAAATGAAATGGAAAAAAAAGGGATCATTTTATGGTCTAAAAATTAAAGTTAGTATTTTTTCACTTGTTACTATTAATAATAATATTTAAAAATATATCTAATTTACACAGCCCATGATTTTGTAGTCTGCAGAACTACAGAGTACGCCATTCATAGCCCTTTTTCTTTCTGTCTATAATGGGAATGGCAAGGGAATCCTTGCCTCTTTTCCTCTCCAGACTTTCCATGCACTTATTGCCAACTCTCCTTGTTGATGGGGACATGGTAACCATGCAAGACGTAAACTCGTCATGGGGAAAATGGGGAATTATATGACTCGGAGCCCTAGTAAATTCATACTGATTTTATGCTCATGATGAAAGTTTTTTTACTGAGGCAGTATTCTCTTGAGGTTGGAAAAGAAACTCTGAGTCCTGGTGGACAAAGGAATGTAGGTACCTTCACGTGTTGAATGACAAAAGGAAGTTTGTTTTTCCAGCATAACAACTCAGGTTACCATCTTTATTCTTTCCTAGAGAACTAGGTGTCAAACCTTTTCTTTCACACATAAGAAGATAGAAGCACAAGTTTATTTATGTAAAGGTATCTAGAATAAGATTTTTGTAAATTTTAACTTTGCATATGAATTTCTTTACTATAATTACCAGCGTGAAATGCTGAAAAGTGGGACTATAATAAATCAAGAAAAAAACATGACTTACCGTGTTTGGCTTGAGTATAGCACCTCCTGAGCAGACTTTAAAAAACTTTACTTTTTGCAAAGTTCTGTGGGCTATAAAATGATCAACTCTAACATGTGAATATCATTAATTTAGAATTACTTCAAGGGAAATCAGTAAAGGTCTTTGTCTGTTTTGATGTTTGAACATAGCATAGAAAACCAAAGACCTATACCAAGGATAAAAATTTAATCCAGCAGAAAAAAATTGTCTGCTGTAAACGTTCAATATTTTGTCCCAGCTGTGCTGCCACAAACTCCATTACAGCTGAAGGTGGGAAGCAATCTTCACTGTATTCCTGGAGTGTCTAATGATTCACCTGAAGACAAGAATAACATCTGAATTTCAAAATCTGGTGATAAGCATAAAGACGGTTTGGGGAATGAAGTGATGGCATCCTGGGAAGATAATAAAATTAATTTTCTGTCTGGTGATCATAAAAACAAAACACAGTGAACGGACTGAATTTTTGAATGGACTAATTTTTAAGGCACAGATTATCCCTGGTGGAAAATGGGACATCTTTTCATGGAGCGGATAAGACTGAAGGAGGAATAATTATACATCTCTGTAAAAGTAAAAGGTTTCTGATATTTACTTGCATTTGAATTTCAGAATACATGCAGAAGTATAAATTCAACCTCAGTGCCAGTAACTGCAGTAAAATATGTGTCAATGGAGTAATATCAAATAGCTAATTCTGACTTCCTAAACTGTGATGCATCGCCAAGTAAGATCTTGTGCAAAAGCAGGTAAGTAAGTTTGTCAGGGAAAGATGAAAACTCACTGGTGAAGTTATTTATATCTTGTCTGAGTTTCAGATGCAATCGGACAAAATAACAAAAAACCCATCAGGCACTGCAGAACTATTTCTTTTATTTCTAGACAAAAGTGACCATGACCTGCAAAAAAACCCCTGAACTTGGGTTAAGAATAAAAGTCTTCAAATTCTGGGGCATAAAGAAGAGTTTGTAATTTAATAGTCCAGTTCAAAAGCTGCATTTTCTGTGTTTTCTAATATTTTCAAAGATTTTGCACTATTTTAATTATTAAACTAAATCCTGTTTCAAACTGAGTTTTGCCTTGTATTATTTTTGTTTATTGGCATGACTACTTATGAAGAGTGGAAAAAAACATACATTTACATTCTCTGGACTAGGTGAGATGTTCCCTCTCCCATCTTCTTTGAAACAGGACATGATGATTAATACAGCTTTCATCCTTTCATTTTTCTCCATTTTCTGTCCTCAGAGACTTCTTGTTGCTTTTGTGTGTCTCTTGTTACCTGTTTCTCTAAAGGAATTAACAGGATGCGGATAAACCTTCAGCAGGGCATCTGTTACAGCTGCACTGGGACAGCAGATCAGGGAGGTTCCCAGTCTGTCCTTCCTGGACCTCCATTGTTTTATTTTCCATGGCTGTCCGATTCATCCCTTCCCAGTTTTAACTCTCTTTTTAGACATAAACACTTTGTGATTATTCAAAACAACCAATATATTGAATGAGTAAAATATGACTGAAATGCCTTTCAAGACTCCATTATTCTGTTTGACATCTGAAAGTGTACTAACAAATTAAAATTAAAATATTCTAATTTAAGTTATTAAAAAAAAAAGTCCTACTATTGGACAAGAGAGGATAATACATTTTAATACATTTTTAATTACACTTTACCTTCTATGTGTATTATTTCTTCAACTTTTTTATCCAGCCTTTTTTCCATATTATCACAAAACACAGGATTCCTCCACAATGCCTGCATTCTTCCTCTGATTATTTCCCCCTTTTTATTATGAAGAGTTAGAGGGGAAGACATAATCAAATTTTCAACAGATCTTCCTCCACTCTCAAGATTTTTTTCTGTTGTGAAAGGGTTGGGGTTTATTTACCTACTTTTTCACATCCAAGCAATTAAAGGTCTGAGGAAGAAGTTATTCTTTAAGTTCCTTTAAAAGACATGTTCGGAACTCTCTCTTTTCTAGTAGACGTTGGTTTACATATATATCAAGCAAATTTACTTCTTCTTGAATTTCTCGGATTTTAATACATTCTAAGTTTTTTCAAACAGTTCTTTTAATTAACTTTTCTCAGTTTCTCATGTAAAGATTGGACCTGCAGGTTGTCACATGAAAATGATGCCCACTGTGTATGAAACAGCTGTTGTAGTTCTGCTTATCAAATATGTCTGAAGTAGTCATATGATTTCTGCTCAGCTGTGAAGAAAAAGTAGGAGAGAGTGAGTCAAAGAATTATTTCTTCATTTCTGTCATCTAAGAAAATGTGCCAGATCTTTTCAGATTGCTGGATAGGTTGTAGGTTGTCCTAAGAAATATTCTGTGGGAAAGTCACTTCAGTCTATTACTTTATATTACCATTCTTTTTAATCTCTCTAGAGAATCTATATCCTTGGGAAGATTTAAAAATGCATGTGTGAAAAATATTTTTGTGATTTAAGTTAACATATATAACAAAAGTCTACCAAAAAACCCCCCCAAACCCATCAATATTTTGAAATATATTTCTCTTTTTCATTGAGGAATTATTTCAGTGCAGGTATCATGGTGACCAGCTGCAGTGGGAGCTGCAGGTTGAGCTCTGGGAGGTGGAAGTCTCAGGCAAGATACCATGAAGTGCTGACCCTTTCCAGAACAAAGGGCACAGGAACCCATGGTCCAGCCAGGTGAGTAGGCATTCAGAGACGCAGCAGGATCCCCAGAACTTCTCTCATTTAGACAGAGAGGATATGCCCTGAGCTTCCTTTTTTCAAGGTCCCTCTTTTGAAACACAAGATTGAGTTTTTATTTAGATATTTAGTTTTTACATGATTAAAAAATTTAAAAATTTGGACATCTGAGATGCCTGTGGAAAACCTGGGGTTGATCTGGTAAAGAGCTCCTGTCTTTGGGAAAAGAAGGTAAGGTCCTCTACCTAAGTTCCTCAAAATTATGTTTCCTGCTCTTGTTACAACACTAAAATATCTTGCAGAGTTGGTAAGATATGGGTGGGAAAAAAGAGAAGAGAAAAAAAAATGAAGGTATAATTGCCTTCCCCTACTTTTCACATGTAAATTTATTTAATGAAACAGGTAAAACATAGGCATAGTCTGAATGAATTAGTTGGAAAGAATTTGAAACTCTAATTGTATTTTCATAGGCCAGGAATATTTTTCTGGTGCCAAGTGTCTTCAAAATGATGAGACATGTCTGCCTAACCCCAACTAGGTTTGAACCAACCTTGAACCACCTTAATTTTGACAGTCACGAAGGACCACTATTCTTCATTCAGGGAAAAAAATAGAAGGATAGGAAAGATGAAAAAAAAGATTATCGGACCACATGGATAGCAAGTGTTCTATATGTTAAACCTGCTGCACTTTCAAGGCCTTTGCTTTTACCCTAGCACTAACAGCAGTATTATTTGAAGCTTCACTGCTGTACAGGGGTACAATAGTATTTCCACACAAAGATTCTCAGCCACTGGACGTAAAGAATGGCATTCCTTGTGGTTAAGGGCCTCGCACAACACAGAGAAGAGGCTCCTGATTCCTTTCCTCAGGGAACACTAATATGTATCATCAAGCTCACTCTGCTGTTATTTTCGCATCTCCCTTCATGCTTTCAAACAACTTTGCATGGGAATTCTCATAGCTTCTTGGATTCTTTGAAAGCTAATCTGCAATATACCAGAAAGGAGTCTAGGTGTTCCAGAACTTGCCATGCTCTTTCCTAGTCCCTGTATCAACTTTTCTATGATGCAGATATCAGGATGTGAAATTAAGACTGAAGAGTAGGAGAGATGTTCCTAAACTGTACTGGCAGCCTGCCTGGGGCTAATTTTTTTGCATCTTTCAAAGACTCTGCACTCCATCTCTGTTACCTGAAGGGGTTACCATTTACCTCTCATTGTTATCGTCAGACAGAAAGACCCCATGAGGAATAAGGTGACAAAAATGTGGTTGTCAGTTTCTACTGCCTCAAAAATCACAAATTCAGAGGAAACAATTGTCTGTAGGCACTCATTTGTTTACGCAGGAGTAACAGATGGACATGCTCCACAAATATATATGATGCCCTTCCTCTTTTCGTTCACTTATTGTGAAAGCTGCACCGAGGTGATTCAGTACTGATTGCTTGTTCTCTGTGGTGATTTTAGTGTGCTGACAGTTTAACACAGGTTATCGACATTGCCTTAACTCTCCTCCTTTGTTGGAGGCAGAAAACTCTGAAGAGTTAATCTCTCTCCAACTGCAACTTGATTGGCCTCATCAAAGTGGGTATAGGAGTCAAGGCATTAAGTAGATAGCGTATTCCTCTAAGTGGGACCCCAAAGCAGGTAGTTCTGAAGCATGAGAGTGGGAATTTGTTTAAACTTGAATTACCTCAGTTTTATGATTGCATGTTCCAGTCTTTAGTGCTGAGATATCCCTACACTTAAAAAAGTTTTTCTGTTTTCAGCTCTGCTGCACTGCAATCCCAATGGTTCCTGTTGTACCCAGAGTAGATAAGAGAGAAGGTGCTTTCCTTGCCTTTTTCTAGTTACTTTTTATGAACTTGTCCTTTGCAGGTCATGCTGGTCCACTTTATGCCTTCAGTGTTGCCCCTAAATTAATGTACTTTGACCAGAAGAATAAATTTCTAGACTTATTTTTCCTGCTTTCTCGGAACTTGTCGTGAAGTGCAGGATTTGAAGCTGGCAGCTGAAGCTGGCCTGCAGTGGTGGCATAAAAAGATCATTTCAGAAGTGTCTCATACAGTGCACCACTTTCTCAGCACTGCTATCCTTATGATTCAAACTCTGTCTGTGATCCTCTGACAGCTATAAGAATGATGCAGGAGGAGACAGAGGTCACCAAACAGGGAGCCAAGAATACAACTGAGTGTAATATGCTCTTTTGAGCGTGGGAACACTGACAGGTTGTGATAGATGGCTACAAGGTATGATGACAGTCCAGAAGATGTTTAAAAGCATTTTGCTGCCATCTAGTACTTTGTATTAGTTGAATCACTATACTTTGGAAAAACACTAGAAAAACTAAAAAAAAAAGATTTGCATAAAAACAAAATGTGCCAAACCTAATTATGTGGCATCTAGTATGAGCTTCACAAGTCAGAATGGAAGAAACATATATCTGTGAGTCAATTCTTCTCTGTGGGATACCTCTGTCCCTAGGAGAATTAAGTCCATAAGGTAGCAGTATTTCTATGAATGGTAATGTGATTCTTCTAACTTGCTCTAACACTGTAAGCATAAGGAACAAACTGATTTCTTACTGCAGGATATTTGAGATGTGCTTGTGCATAGTGCATGTATCTTCCTGTTCCATAAGAGTGCTCTCTGACAGTCTCCCTTATCAAGCTCAGTTTCACAGTGAAACATGTCAGTCAAAACATTGTCTCTAACATAAGCTCGTTAGATGATATTTTCCCTGTACTCCTCTTTCATTGTGAATATATGCAAAAAGCCTCTCATTAACAAAATATGCAGTGTTCTCTGGCTTATTCTACCAGTTATTAAGAAAAACCCTCAACTTAATTATCTCGCTTCTTCATTTGGGTGGGCATAAGATACCAGTGTGAAAAAACCTTTATTCTAGTGAAATTTTATACCCTGAAATACATTCACCCTTGTAAAGTACAAAGAATATCTGTTTTAATCCGTACTCATAAATAATCCTTACCTTTATGCTTCTATGGCAACCATTTTTTATTTTATCATGCCACATTTCCTTCATGCTATTTAAGAACTATTCAACAGACTCATTAATTATGTCCTACCATGATCTAATTACTTGGATTTCCTGAAATGGACTCTTTGTGTCAAAATTACTGTCTCTTAAGTAGCACTGTTGAGATATCCTTGACACTTAAACATGTAACTGATAAGCCTAAAAATCACTTTTAGGATCCTAAAAATCAATTTATGCATTTCACCCTCTAAATCTTCAGTAAAGAGAATCTGTATTCTTTACTACATCTGTTTCAAATAACAGAGGAAAAAGCTTCACGTATAGCTAAGGGATATGATGAGAAAATGTAGGAGTTCTGTAAACTGTACAAATGTTTTCTTTAAAAATTAGTGTTTATGATACACATTACTTTACTACAGCTGCTATATATTCATGTGGGAAGGACCCTAGTCTATTGCCCTTTTGAGAATAGGTAGTTTTTTCTGTTGCGGTATTGTAGCTACAGATGCAAAAAGAAATTTCGGGCAGTCTGCCAAATAAAAGCCCTTCCTCCTGACCCTTTTTGCAAATGATGTCCTCTTAATATTGGTAACCCATATACAGCCCCAAGATAGACTGAGATGTACATAAGTGGAAGCACAAATACAAATATTAGTAAGATATGGGGTTTTTGCTACTTTATCTCCTGAGTAATAAGTCAGTGTTTTGCAGTTATGAAGAGTGATGTAAACTCAGGGATTAATGTGCCATATATTTATCATTAGAAGATACAAGCAATTTTTATGCATTGAGATATTTTGACCTTCCAGATATCTTGCTTTCAGCACAGTAATAGCAAATAAGGATGTTCAATTTAGCTTCACACTGTGTTTCTGTTTGTGAAATCTGTCATTCTTGGAAAAGGCTCTGTAACTTTTCTGTATCTACAGACAGCAAACTATAAAGGAACTCTTTATTCTGTATGACTGCGAGCCTTGAATGAAACATTATGTATAATTTAAATCCCTCAAAGTGTTTTGATTGCCTTATTTTAAGTTGTCATTTGGAAATTTAAGTATTTGACACAGGGTTTTAAAACATCCCTGGTTTTTAGCACAACAAATGATGGATATTGAATGCTTGGTTTGAGAGAGTTATTGGATAAAAAGATACATTGAAATTGACCGGCCTATGGATTAGAGCTAGGTTTGGAATTCAAATGGCTCCTTATATTTCGTATAAGCCTTTAAAGAGAAGGTGTACAACATTAGAGACACTGGAAAAGGGAAATTCAGTATTGCTTTTGACTAGACAGAAAATATTTATCTATTCCTCACTATTCAAAAATATGTTTTGGAAATCGTACATGAACAAAAAATGGTATTTTGAAAGAAATAACTGGCTAGTTATTAAGCTGCATTTTAGTTCCCTTCTTCTTCATATTATCTTGCTGGTTGTTGTGCTTTACTGGGTTATGAAATTCACTTTTATCTAAAAACTATACTACAAACTTATATAAACTAAAACTATGTAGTATATGATGACTCCTTATACTCTGGCATAAGAATATTTTGTACTTTTATGTTGCTTATTTTTCAGTTTATCTTAGAGAAGAACATTAAAGATAGATGGTATTTAATATAGATTTAATTCTCTTGTCATCATTAAATTTTTTCCTATTTCAATTTTAAGTGAAAGAGTGTGGCACTGAACAGAAGCATGGGACTGTTGTCTTCCATTACATGAGATTCTGTATTGCTAGTCGCTAAAAGCCTGTGGGATTCACTATATGCAAAAAAATGGTGTTATTGTGTCTGATAGAGAGCACAGGGACAACTGCTCCCCTGGACAGCGTTCATTCTGTAACATAACTCCACCTGTTGGACCCACAAGAAAAACCGTAAGGGTAAAACAGCTCCAACCATGCAGGACAAAGCAGTATCAGTACATAAATTCCCAGGGCTGTGTATGCACTTGGTCTGCCACTGCAGAGGAAATGACACCTTTAAAAAGGAACAAAAGAGAAGGTCACTTTTGCATTGATTGCCTGACACATTCTGTGTTTCAGAGCACTGGTGGGAGGACAGTTGTAAAATAGATGTGTTCCCTGTTTCACCTTAAGAGTTGCCCCAAAAGTGCTGCTCTGCTATGATTTTGTTTGACTGAGACCACAGGAATTTTGCTGGATTCAGTCAAAGCAAATTCTTGGCCCTTTTACTGGCTTGAAATTCTGGAGACAAGGACATAAACCAGAAGAACTAGTAGTAATTGTATCAAGAAAATGTCTAATGCTAAAATATATACATATGTGTTGTCAAAATGAATCAATTATAGATATGTTTGTCATGTGAACTATTAAGTGGAATAGATGCTAATCACAAGTTGCACAGAAATGTCTTTATGCAGCAATACATACTTGTTGTTACATTTCTGGCAATACTGGGCTCCAGCCAGGTGCCTTGGGAGAAATCAGAAGCAAGTAAATCCATAACATAGGTTGATGGTTGATGTACCTAAACAACAACTCTCTTTATGATGCAAGTAGAACTCCTCTGACAGACATAAATACTTAATTTTTAAAATAACTTCAGAAATTATTCTGTGGCATTGTAAGTCGAGGAAAGTTGGAAACGCTTTGGTAGGGTTTCCTGTTGGAAGGATGACCGGAAAGGCATGCCATTCTGTTCAAATTAAAAAGGCATATGCAACAAAGTGTAATATTGTAATTGGTATGCTGCATGTGAAATGTCAAGTACATAAACAATATTGAATTTCTGCCTTCATCAATGACTTTTTGAAAGAGATCTATTTATCTTTTATAGATAATGATAGTGTTATTATTTAGCACAGAGGTGATTCTACACAATGATAATTTAAAATTTATGTTGTTGGCCTTATAATTAACAGGGTACAGTAGTCAAGACCTCATAGGTCTGCAAATGTAGGAATTGCAAAACTTTTATTTTCAGTGTTAACAGAAATATGAAAAGAGTTTTGAGAGACACTAGTTTCCAGGAATGTTTCTAGTTCCGTGTTCAGAGCAAGTCAATTTTACCTGCAATAGCTCTAAAAGTAGCATTTGTCATTTGGCTGAATGGTTCTCTTTGCTCAGGTACTTCTGTACTGACAACTGCTTTTTGAAATTTAGGGTTTTGACTGAGTTCAATTAAAAATTAAGCTTCCTATATTNTTTTTTTTTTTTCAGTATGACTTTTGTCAGAGGAAGAAGAAATAGAAGTATGTAAAGATTCTGATAGTGGTTGGAGAAGACCAGTATAGCATAGAATAAATTTTTGGGATTATATGTCAGTTGGAAAACCCTTGGATGGGTAAGTGTTTTTGTTTGAATCTAAAGAAGATAAAGTTTCTATGGTATTTTTAAAACCTCAAAGCAACCAACACACCAAAAAAATATATTTTTTTTTATTGGAGTAATTTATGAGACACTGTATTGTGTATCTCTTTTGGAACAAGGTTGAAGATAGAGTCTTCACCATTTTGCACCCTATTTGAGCAGTCACACTCGCCCCTTTTATCTTTCTAACTTTTAGGTTTTACCTAAAAGTAAAGATAAGATCCTGAAAAATATGATCTGAGTGTTTCCACACTTGGACACACATTCCATGTGACAAATTTTATAAAACTGCATACCATTGCTACTACTGGTTAAGTCTAACTCTGTATAAAATATTTTATATATTTCAGTTTTTCTGTTCTAGAGAGTCGAAGAGTCTCAAGCCTATTGTACTGTAAAAACCTATGCACTTTATACCCTCATTTGAATTTCTTAGAGGACAGAGTATTTTGCTTATGCTTTTTTTAGTATTGCCATTACAGATACAATTTACTTTTTACATTTGGGCAGTAGAACCTGGAAAAACAATTTGCAAAGATTTTTGTGATTTGTCCAGGAGTATATAAGTTCTCATACTATTGATGTATGTTCTCACACTGCTTGACTATTGTTTTTTTCTATCATTTTTATTGTTGGATAATATGTTCTTGGTTTCTATCTGCTTTTCCCAGACTCACAGTAGAAATGGATTCAGTGTATTTTTTATAGTCAGCACGAGTCCAGGTAAAAAAATTTGCTCTCTTTATTTAGACAGTTATACTATTTCATATTATTTTTACAGGAATTGTTCTTCCAATTCACTGGATTTTGTCTTCTGATATTCTTAAAAATTTTCTTCATATACTTTTTTATTTTCTCTCTGCATTAAATTGTATTAGAAACCAGTTCCTTTATTTATCTCCAACATACAAATATCAATTTTAATTTCTTTTCAACTTGCTTATTTCTTTTATATTGATTTCAGTGTTTCTTTTTAAATAAAAATATTCCCTTTTTATTAAAAGCAATTGCTATAGCTTCAAATGTCCCATAAAGTTACTTCATACTACCAATGCACATGAAACCCTTAAAACTGGTCGTTTGACCCTTAAGAAGAAAAAGAGGCAGGAGACACAAAGCAAAACTTTATCCTCCTTCATTTTTTCCAAGAAGAACACCAAGGCAAAAGATTTTGAATAATGACTGTATTTTGTAAAAAAGCAAGCTTTAATAATGTTCATCACCTGTTAATTAAGTAATACCAAAAATTTGACAGCTTCAGTCTTTGTTCAAAAAGAATATTTTGTGAACAATCAAATACTACAAGACAAAAAGTGAAGCATTTTTGTTCCTGGGTAAATTACCTCAGGAGGAGGACAGGGCAACTACATTTTCCAGCAGTTTACATTTTCACCCCACTCTCTGGGATAAGACATCACACTTCCTTCTCCTTTGAGTAAACAAAGTGAATTCCACAGAGAGGCAACTTTCTTGTTTTTGGACTTTTGCTATGAAAAACAGTGATGGCTCTTGTGTTGATAATGTGGCAATACAAATGTTTTCTTCATTGAATCTACCAGGTGAAATGCCTAAATTTTTCTTTTTTGAGAGACATGAAGGTCTGTAATTTCATTTTTTTGCAACATTTCTTTCAAACAAAAAAAACACGTGCTCTGTATGACTTGTGATAACACAGAGAGGAGGAAGAGCCTCTTCATGAGCACATACGCACAAACGGGTGAGGCATTCCCACATAATCTGAGCATCCAAGTAATATTCCCAAGCAAAGATTTTTGCCAATTGATTTGCAGCCAGAATTACTAGATGGAAATATGATGGAAAAATAAAGAGCAAGAAAAGAAACAGCAATATAATAGGTCACAAAATAAAATATTTTCTCTTAAACCTTTTCAACAAGTTACTACAGAAAATTACTCTTGCTCAGTTTTCTATGAGTAATTTATTCTGCCTATAACTGTAATGGAAAATCTCTGTGTAGGGTTGGCTTTTCAAGGGGTTTCTCTGTAAGATCACAAAAACAAAACAAGCTCAGTTATCCAAGTGGACATCTTCACAGAAGGCATGGCAAGAGCAATGCACTCAGACTTAGCTAAGCACAAGTATGAACTGATAAATATTTGGGGTTTTGTTCATTTTTTTTCTAATAAAATGACCTTTATATATTACTATGCTGAGCACATACTACTACAAAGCAGAAAAAAGAGACTGCTCATTTTATTTGTATTGAATAGATAATTTTTTTACAATTCATTTTTTTGTAAGATCATGATGGTAGAGAAAGTGATATATTTTATTCTTCAAATAAAATTAAGCATTTTCATTAACACTGAATATAAATTTCTAATGGAAAATACATTTTTTCTTCTCTCACTCTCACATATTTAGGTAAAGAATTAATTTAACTAGAAAAAACATCTTTTTTAGAAAAAAATTAAGTAGAGAAAAGAAAATCTAATTTACTAAATTACTGCAACAACTAAATGAATAATTTTCCTTGACTTCCTGGCTCTTGAGATTCTTGCTACAATGACCTATTAATGTTCTCAATTTTTAATATTATTAGTTAAAAAGCAGTGACTTTTCAAAACAGCTTTATTACCCTACACATTTTTTGTAGTCAGCTATAAACTTTGGATATGTAATAAATAATAAAAAAATCACAATTATCCTAGCTGTAGTGAGTCCTTTTTGCTCTACTCCATTTGGCAGAATAGAGTATCTCAATGATAATATATATTTAGGTGCAATGCAGCATGGAAAAAAACCCAAAGTAAATAGCTGAACTAGTTTATTCCAGGGCAGAAAATTTATTCTGAACTCAGACAAAGTAAATTTAACAGTCTAGGTGCTGAAATTTGGGTGTGAAATTAAAATGCTATGTTTTTATCTCTCTGATTTATTATTGTGTTTATTCAATATATCCAGCTTGGAAATGCTACTTAATGTCTACATGACATTCACTGCTGGAATGAGTCCAGACAAGGCTCACAAAGATGCTCAGAGGGCTGGAGCACCTCTCCTATGGAGCCATGCTGAGAGAGCTGGGGTTTTTCAGCCTGGAAGAGAAGGGGAGCACCTTCCAATACCTAAAGGGGGCTAAAAAGCACTGGAGAGTGACTTTTTAAAGGGGCATGTAGTAATGGGACAAGAGGGAATGGATTACATCAAAAAATGAATAGTTTTAGAATATTTAGATATTTAGAAGAAATTCTTGACTATGTGGGTGATGAAGCACTCGAACAGGTTGCCCAGGGAAGCTGTGGGTGCTGCATTCCTGGTAGTGTTCAAGGCCAGGTTGGATGGGGCTCTGAGTGACCTGGTCTCAGGGAAAGTGTCCCTGTGGCAGTGGGCTTGGAAAGAGATGGTATTTAATGTCCTTTCCATCCCAAACCGTTATGTGATACTTCAATATGATTAGTAAATGCAATTTACTCATATATATAATCAATATGTAATTCAAGCTTATGGACAGTAAAATGCTTTGCCTTACAAAGCAGGGATCTGGAACTGTAAAACTATAGTATCAGATAATTCTGAGAGTTTCTGTTTGAATTTAAGGGTTTAATCTTCTGAAATATTTACTTACGTACCATAGGTCGGAGTCATCTGCAACTTCCACCTCCACCCAAAGAGAATTCTGCTCTTATAGCACAAGTCTGATATGGAGGTGGTCTTCAGGCCATCATTGCACTTTGTCCCCTCCTACTCTATTTCTCTCTTGTCTGGCTAGTCTTTTGGTTTTTTCTGTAAAGGTCTCTTTCTTGGTGAAACCTTTTGGAACATTCAGAACAAAAGAAAGCAGCCACAGCATCTGTACAGCACTACTGTCTCTGCAAGGTCCTTGTGCAAGGTCAAGAACTAATTTCTGAGCTGATTCCTTGTCTAACATTCATAGAGAAGAATATTACTCTTTGACCAGAATAATTCATTCAGTAGAAAATAGGGAAGAAATAAACTCACAGCCTCTCATCTGCTCCTTTGTTAAGGCAACAGGGAGTACAACAATTCTAGAACTTACTTTAAAATGCATATTTTAATGGGCTCAGCAAAAATCTACTTTTTAATATGTTTTATATGCCATGACATAGCTGGTCCAAACAGATATATCTTGGCAGAAGCCATTTCTATGTCAGTGAGACACAAAATCAATGTTAATGGGAGCTCTTTCTAAAATGACTCATTAACTTACAAGTTTCACTTCCATCTAAAGACATTTAATCTGTTCCTGTTGAAAGATTGAATTTTGCAATTTATATTTGTTAATTATTGTAATTAATTAAATTAATAGCAATGACAAAGAGAAATGTGCCCTAATAGCACTTTTATTCAGAAGAGAGCCTGTTATACCAAAGCAGTTCCGTTGACTTCATACTTCACCCAAAACAGAGCAGATGTAATGAAGCTGATATTTACAAATGCCTAAGAGAAATTAAAAGTGTCAGAAAAACTGAATCCTCCTTCCTACTTTGGTTAAATATGTAGGCTGTAGATCACACACCCCTGTGCAATATTGTACTTGAGTTAAATTCCTTTGGGGAAAGTAAAATGAATTAGTATTCTTGAAAAAGGGGAATTATTAGGAAATCACATATTCTGAGATATTAGTCCATAAAATTAGAAACACAGAACCTTGCAAATTTTGCAGACATTCATTTTTAGAACTATATGGTTGCTCATGGTCTTAAAGAGTATTTTCATTAAAAAGCTGAAATTTATGTAATAATATGTGGTACTGGTTCTAGTTCAAAGCAGTGGAGCTTGCTACAAAGTGTTATTAAGTATTATGGAAAGACAAGGGAATTATTAATTTCAATTAAAGAAACTGTGTTTGCAAGGTAAAATAGCATCTTTTATATTTTCAAGGGAGAAGTAAGATATTTATCTGACAGAGTTTCCTTTTTCTGGCTCTTTGCTCTAGTAGGTAACCCTTCTTGCTTTTATCTATATATCTTCCTGGATCTGATGGTTGTTGGGTCAGGAGATGTATTCAGAAGAATATGGAGGTTGAATCAAGCAAAACTCTTTTTCAATCTAAAAACTAATCAGAATACAAAACTAAATGACTGTATAGGCTTGAGTTATCTCAAAAGTCAACAATTTCCCATGCGTTACTTATCCATGCCCTATTTCATAGGATAGAGTCATCTGTCATTGTGAAAAGCAGAGGTACATCGACCTATTAGTTGAACCTTCAATAGTCTTCAGGCTGTGATGAATGATTGTCCGTGTAACTGCTTCTGCATGTTCACTTTCAACTGCATCACTGTTCCTGCACATATTTTTAGTATGCAGGAAGCCTATTCAGTGTTTAAAAAATTGGCTGGAAAAACACAGCAAATTTTCCTACCGTCATTTTTAACTCTGCTTTAATACTCAAAGTAGAAAGGATTCAGAAAGGACTAACACTCCTATTTGTGGACTGGTAAGGGTAAAATTATGATAAAAGAATATAGCACAGCATTATTTATGCTACATTTACTGACTGCCCAGCATAATTTACTGTAGACAGCTTTGAGCTAGTTAGCACCGCTAATGCCAAGTAAATTAGCTAGTGGAACGACACAGCAATATGCAGTTTTGCATGCCAAGTAGGAAAAATATTGGGTTTAAAATAACATTTTTGTCTTTTCAGTGTGTTGAAATACATTTCAACGTGACAGAGACAAAATGCTTCCACATTTGATGAACACTTCAAATATGTGAACTTTTGTCTGTGAGTGCAGATGTTGGGACAAACTAGGCAGGGAGCTTTGGCAGTATTGATTCAGCCTCTCCTTGCCTGCTATGTGTCCTTCAGGACACAATGTGGAACAGGCACTGGCCTTAAATAATGGTCAGGTGAAATATGAAAAAACTCCTTAATGGTGTCAACACAACTGCAGAAAAACATGGTACAAATAACTAGCAGCAGAAGGTTCTGCTTGACTCAGCATTCCATCATTTCATCTTCAGCCCTATCTCTTTCCAGTTCTGATAAAATATCTCCTTTTTATCTTTACAGCACCCCACCACTCTAATATCAGTGTAAATAATTCACTTACTCTTTCCATTAGACTGTGCTTCCTCCAAGATATGCAACAGCAAACTAATCTGTAAGCTCCTGGCAATCCCAAGAACTCTGTGCATCTGCTTTTCAGATTTTCAGGCCATGCGCTTTTTGCTTGGAATTTTCCTGTATTCCTGTACTCCACTCCAACCTTCCAATTTTTTGTAGAGTGATGATTGATGAGTTACCTGAGGTCTGATTTTTATATCAATGACTGTTTTCTACCGAAGGTGTCTTTAATTTGCCTTATCCTCTGCCATCCTCTCCACGTGGGTTTATTTCACACTGCTCTCAATCTCTACCTCCAGCACATGAATGTGACTGAAAGGTGTCCCAGATCTTCAGCTTTCTTCTGAAGCAGGACAGAAGCTCATTATGTTCTACCATTTCATCTGTTTATTAAATAATACCAAATTTGTTAACTATTGCAGTAAATTGACATCAAGATACTTAATGTTGGTGTATATTGTTCTTCAGGGGTTCTTCAGGACTCGCATTATGAGATGTTTCTTTCCATTTCTTTCCTGTTAGTCCACTGACATCACTAGTGAATTGACCGCGAAGTTTCCAGAGAAGAATAGGAAATCTTTCTGACTGAAACAGCAAATCTGATAATCACTTATAGAGGAGTAAGTTTTCAATTCTTTTCAAGTCCTTACCGGAAAAAAAAAAAAAAAAAAAAAAAAAAGGCAAAACAAACCCCCACACCAAACCAGACCAAATTAACCCAACTTTGGGAGCGAATGGCATTTTTTCAATTTAATTTTATTCTGTTATCCATGGTATATGGGTTCAGAAAGGAGGATTCAACTGCTTGCCAGGAGTACTTTTCAGAAACCTCTGGAAGGGCAGAGGTTTTCATGAAATCTGACCACTAGCAGTTGCAGAAAGCTTAGAGTTTGACCAGAAGTGTGATGCACCTTAATAAAAAGAATTAGCAAGATTTCAAAGAGGCTTCAGTGATTTTAATTGATACAGAAGCCTTTGTAAACAACTTTGATTAAAGTGTGACAGTTCAAAGAATCTGTGGGTACAATGCAGGCAGAGTGTGAAGAGTCTTCACTATGAAAGCAGTAAAAAGTAGAAATTTCATCATATGCAGGAAATTAAGATGGTTGTAGGACAAGATTCCGGAAATAAAAAAAACACAGCTCAATAAACTCTGCTCTTAATTACATATCCCACTGGATAGAATACAGAAACGAATGCAAAAAAAGGCACACTTGTTTTAATTCATAAATTAGAAAAGTAACCAAAAATTTCATCTGTATAACTGCATACAACTTTAAACTCACTGGTAAGTTTTAAGCTGACTTAAGTACAATTAAACATGTTTGGAAATGTCTTTTTGAAATGAAGTTAGTGGATGAAATTTTATCCTTCTCCGAGGATTACTTATGTCAAAGACAAAAACCCATTAGGGTGATTAGAGACAGCATAAAACTCTATTAGATATGAAAGATTTTAACCAAAATTGGTATCAAAAGGATTTGTACAAATGTTGAAAAATCTATCCAACTATTTTGTTAATTTAAAAAAATTGTTGTAGAATAAAGAAAGCCTCTCTATTTATATATTGATTATTGGGAATGATTTCTATATACATGGGACTGATAATCAATCTAGATAGGTTTTGTTAATTCAGGTAAATTGGGAGCTACCAATATAAAGGACCTTGGGAATACTCTGAGTTAATATCACCAAGACAATAATGTATTGTTTCAGCGAGAATCATTTGTTCTGATTCACACTCTGGCTGGTGGAAATATTCTGCTTGGCTTTAACTCAGGATAATGATAAAAAGTAAGGTGGAGTTCTAGTTTTCCACAAAATAACATTAAGAACTTTTCTATCTCAATGCAATATAATGAAAGCTCCATACATCAACTATATCTGGACTTTAAATCAAAGTATTTGGTCTATAATACTTTGATGTTATTTGTCCTGAATGCTTGCTAGGTTGAAATGAATTTTCAGTCTTGCAGTGGTGGGGACAATTTTCTACAACAATTTTCATTGTTTTCTTTAGAAACCTGAAAAAACCAGAACTTAACATCCATAAAAATTTCTGTATGCTTTAAGCAACTATTCTGGAGATTGACTTCCTTTAGAACCACAACATTTTTTGAGGAAAAAAAAAAGAAATTGCAAAACCAAACTCCAAACTTCCTTCTTGTGTCTGTCAGGGTCCTCAGCTGAAAGTACCCATGACATATTCTCATCAAACCCTACTGAAACAGCTAGGGAGAAGCTATCAGTATTTATTGGCCAGCAATCCCTTTTTCTTAATGTGTTTGTAGATGAAAAAGTTTTGCAGCAGTCTCATAGCATTTGAAACTAATGAAATAAATGATAAACCGTGGGATTGGATTCTTAGATGAATGTACTAGAGCTGTAGCCTGAAAGATATTCTGTTTACTTCGTAAAACTTGTATTATGAGTAATTTTCTGCTAATGTTTTTTGTTCAAGTGCTCTCAACTGAAAGATAT
>VXBQ01010077.1:169168-202654 GCA_013400175.1 Phainopepla nitens | reverse complement strand
CTCCGCGCAGCCCCGCGCAGTTTGCGCGGCGGTGGGGCCGGGGCTGCGCGCCCCTTCGGGCCGCGGCATCGCTCGGCGGCGCGGCGGGGCTGGGCTGGGATCGCCTCCCCGTTTATACAGAACAGGATCATTTACATAAAGTCCTTAAGGCAAATAACTGTTGGGGCTCTAATTTATATCTGATCGAAAATTAGCCGTCATTATGCGCTCCATTAGCAGCGTCTTTAATGTGCTTCTAAGCACCATTTGTCAAGCGGCTTGTTAATATCCTTCAAGTCTTTAAAGTTGAGAGCTCATTAAAGAGTACGCTCTGTTATTGATGTAATTTAGATGAGTTTGGAGGAGCGAGCGCGCCGCGGACAACCTGGAGGCGCGGGGAGAGGCCGGGGCTGTCCCCGGGGCCGGGCGAGCGGCACCCCGGGTTCGGTGGCCCCTCAGGGCCGCCCCTCACGGCGGCGCCGGGCCCGGCCCGGGCCCGCTCCGTGGTGGGGCCGGGGGAGCCTCTCCGGGCCGAGGCGGAGCAAACCCGGTTAATGATGTGCAGACCTGACTCCGCCGCCTCTCCCCCCCTCCGTCGGAAGAGCATAAAGGCCAATAAATTACCTCCGCTGCTTATCTGAAAATCCATCTATCCTGTCGCCTTTTTTTTTTTTTTTCCCCTCCGCTGGAGGAGATCGCGTTTGTGCAGCGCGCTGAAGCCGCCCCTGAGGGCGGGCTGTGGGGCAGCGCCCTCTGGCCCCCCCAGGGCGCTCCGGGGCCCGGCTCGGCCCCTCCCCGCCCCAAATCCTGCCGAAACCAGGTGCCTGTGAGGGCAGCCGCGGCTGAGCTCTGTCCCCCCCTCCCCCGGGCAGTGCGGGGGCTGGCGGGGAGGGTCCTCCCCTGCGCCGCCGTCCCCGGGCTTCCCCCGGGCAAAAGCAATAAAGCGGGTAATTAGACTGCTAAAGACGGATGTAAATAACGGGGAGGAGGCGGCGGTGACAGGCGTGCGACGCGGCCGCTGCCCCCCGGGGATGAGGAAAGGAGCCCCGCAGTGCCCGCCCCAGGCTCTGGGAGGGATGCCCGCTGCCCCGGCGGCCGGAGGGCGCCGGCAAGTCGGGAGAGACTCACCACCCTCAGAGAATCCCCTCGGCCTCCGGACCCCCAGGGCGTGCAGGGCAAGGGCCAGGGCAGAGGGGTTGCGGTGTGCGGACTGCTGCAAGTATCAGCAGCCTTTCAAACCCCGCTGCAGCCCGGCAACCCCCCCGCAGGGGCTCCACGGGGCCTTTCACACAGGCTTCTGTCAAAGGGCTATCTCCTTCACCCCGTGGGCCCAGGGACACAGGGACACCGGCGGTATTTTTCCTAGCAGTGAGATCTGTAAGCAGCCACACGTGTGATCCAGCCCTGCTCAGCTCTCGGGCAGTGAGCCCAGGGGTGCTCCCCAACAGAGCAACCCCGGCCCTCACACGACAGATGGCTGGACACATGTTCTGCACTTGGCATGCTCCAGCATGAGGTGTCTAGTCCGAGAGCCACCACTTCTATACTGGTCCCCAAAGGTCTCTGGGCAGAGGAAGAGAAAAATACCCTCAAGGCAGTGAGTGAAAACACCACTGCGGGTGGGCAGAAGCTGGAGGCATGAAGAGTCACCAGGCAGCCCGAGGGTGACATGAGGGGTTGTCCTTGCAGATGCGCCCTCAGTGATTGTCACCAGGAGCACACAGGAGCTGCACACAGTGGCACACTGCCCTGAGCTGGCTGGCCTCTGTTTGCTTTGTCTGCCTGCGTGTGGCATTTGGGGACAGAGTCCTCTCAGGGTGTGTGTGGGCACACGTGGGTGGCCTGCTGGATTTGAGGAAGGTTTGCTGCACGATGGGAAGCCCTTTCTTACCCATCTTTTCACTCACTCATAGCTTTTCTCTTGCCTGTGACACCACACTATTTTGAAATAGTTATTACATCCTGAGTTGTAAAATTTCTTTCCTGATTGCTCTTCCTTTTAGAAATACAGATTCTTTAAGAATGGAGTCTTAAAATGCAGCATCTTTTAAAATTACTGTGAATGGACACAACATTGTAAAACAATGTACAAGCACCCTCCCAAATTTCTACTACAAAAAATGTCTCAGCTCCCTCCCAGTGAGGGCATGGGATCCTCAGAGGCCCCCCAGTTCAGCCCCTCTGGAGCCTGGGATAGCCCCACAGGTCAGCATCTCCAGGCTGTGCCTGCACCAGGGAATGAAGCAGGGCAGGACACCAGGCCGGCCACAGGCAGCTCTGCCTCCCTGTGCTGGCTGGAGCTGATGAACAGCCTCCCAAGCAATGCCTGGCCAAGGGCTGGGACATGTCTGCTCCGAGCAGGCTGTTCAGTGGTGCCCACTGAAGCTGTTTTGGGGAGGCGGGGGATAGAGGAAGGGAACCAGCCGTCACGCGGCACTGCTTGGCCCCAGGCTGGAGAGCGGCTCCCGGCTGGTTCTGCAGACTGGCAGGGATGCAGCCACCAGGGACCACCACCACTTACCTAAAGCTTTCCCTCTGCTGTAAAGCCTCCTCCCTGCTGGGGAGGTTGGGCTGTGTTTGGCCTGGATATGAAGACCAGAGTCTCTTCTCCCACCCAACTGAGCTGCTTTGTCTCCCTGATCCAGGCAGCAGCACTTCCAGCTTGTGGAATAGTCTGGATTAGAGCCAGACGGCTGACGGGCTCTTGCCCCCATGCAGGTTTGCCAGGCAATGGCACCAGCACTCGGTGAGGTTCCCACCTCTCCAAGGACCCCACTGTTTGTGCTTTGGATGATCCCAGAGCAGCCCTGCCCTGTGGCCCCACACGAGTGCTGATGAACAGGCACAGGTCAGACATGGGATGGAGCTAGGGGGCTGCTCTCCCAGGCAGCCCAGGGGGATGGAGCACGAGGCAGCCCTGGGAAGGTGGGGAGAGAGTTTTCCTTCTTTTAGGCAGCTGTTAAAATGTTTTCATTTAATCAGCCACAGCACGCAGGGCTCAGTTAAACAGCTGGCACCTGGGCTGATATGTGGGGATGTGTAATTTTGATTCCTACCTTTCTGTTTCAAAGCTGTGTCGTTTTCAGCACTTTGATCCAGAGACTAAACTTATTGTGGCATATTTATGTATATGACATTTTCGTTCGCTCCTTTTTTTATTTATTTCTGCAAAACACAGCACTGACAAGGTTTCTAGTGCTGAGGCAGAGGTGCTCTCTGAAGGAAAACACATGGTCCAAACTCCAGCGTGTGCTGCAAGAGTCCTGTTTTATACGTCACGGGCTCCAGTGGCAGGAGCAGTGGCAAAGTGTGGAAGAGCTCATGTAGGAAAAGGAAAAACCAGGCTGGGGTGAGTGACAGTGTATTTAATGCTGCATTCCAACGGATTGTTTTGTAGTTTCATAAGAATGCATTTTTCTAGAGTTTTACAATTCCTTCAGGGTCATTATGGCAACTCAGTGCTTTTACCCCTCCCTGATTAGCAGCATACTGATCCCCAAAACATTCCCAGGAAGTAGGGATGTGCTGCTATCCAACCTTGCAGCACAGCAAAATGGAGAAGTTCAGGATGAATGAGGAAATGGAAAGAAGTTTGCCAAGTCCTAAGAGAGCTCTCAGACCTGGGACCAACCCTGCCCTATCTGACAACACTTCCAAAAAAACTAAACCAGTACCTCCCTTGAATATCTCACTCCCAAGGCACTGGCAGTGGGAGATACTCTACGAAATATCCATTTCCCTCAGAAGCAGTTTTTTTTAAAGCTCAGACTCAGGTGTACTGCAGAGGAGAGATGAAAGCTGACTTCCTTGAATTTGGGTCTTTATGTTGGGTTCTCTGGTGTCAAATAAGGCACAAACTGGCTGACATGAGAGGATGGAGCATTAATCAATCCTCTTGCCTGGGGCTTTCAGTCCATTTTCTGCTTTTTCCCTTGCGTGGTACACACATGGGATCTGTCACTTCTGTTGTCCACTCTGCTGCACAGAACCTGTGGGGATATATCCACAGCTAAACCCCTTCCCCATCTGTTCCATTGGCCTGAAATGGGCTTAAAACACTTTTTAAACTGGTTTGAGGCTGGGGAGGTACAAAAGAGAGGCGCAAACAGATAGGGACAGCCATGTGGAGTGTGGCTCTCCCAGGAAGGAAAGGGGGAACCAAGAAGCCAGGCCCCATCCATGACTGAGGCACCTGAGGAGGAGATGTTGTTTGTGTGGACCTTCGGCACCTGAGGCACCTCCTTCACCCTTTCCTGCCTCCCAGACAGCTTCTGTTCCAACAATCCTCCTCCCCCCAGTGCAGCAGCAGCCCAGATGCAGCTCTGATGGCTGAGGCTGGCATTTATTACATGGGTCCTCCTGTCCATGGACACAAGGGAACACAAAGAGCCCTGTTACCCACATGGAAGAAGGACAACTTGTTTCCGTAGAAACATTTCAAACATCCTCAGCAACAGTTTTAGAAGGTCTTGGTCTTCACATTAAGAAAATCCTGACTGATGTTAAAAATTTAACTGGGAAAGCCCAAAAGGTTAAATTAAAAAAGTTACTCCTTGAAAAGCAACAGAGGAATTGCTGGGGCTGTTCGTTTCTCAATTTTGGAAAAGACTCTTTGACTCACATACCTCCAAACTGAATCCCTGGGCAGTGCTGACACCAACTCCCCCTTCATCCCTCCAGATCACTTCCCTTCTTGCCCCTGTGGGTGTTTGTGAGCCAAGTCTTCTTGCCCAGAGCAAATCACCAGGTGGCTGGGCTGCTTCCTTGGGTTTTGTGTCAGATATCAGTGAAATCTCACCCAGGTGCATGTTTCAGATGTGACAATCTTTGAACTATCCCTGACTGAATAGAGAAAAATCAGAAGCTTTTTGTACATAATAGCACCTTATATCCGAAGGAAGAAAACCACCTGCAATTACAGGAAAAATATAACACTGAATGTGGTTCATTTTCAGTCCAGGCTTTCCAGGAAGAAGATGTTGCTCCACCATTCCTCTCACTTCAAAACTGCAAGCCTTGCCTCGGTCTGGGAAAGCACTGTGCTCAGACTGCGGGCAAATATGAAAAACCAACATCTCAGAACATGTGTAGTTCTTTATTTTGAGGTACCTGTAGGCACTTTTGGCTGGCATTTCATCATACCTCAATCTTCTTTCTACCGAGGCAGAATCACTCTGATACACTGTAAAACAGCATTGCTTGCTATCTTACACCCTAGGCAGTGAGCTGTAACTAAGATGCACACGTGCAACCTGATATTTTTTGTGCCAAACACCTCTGCAAAGCCAGTTGCACGACAGTGTCACATATATAAGTCATTGTATTGCCCTGCTGACACCCCTTGGTTAGAAGTACCCTGCTTCTCTGAAGCTGAAAACCCTCCTGGAGTACAAAACTGCCAGAAGAATAAAAATTGCAATTACAAATCTTAACTAAATACACAGTATTTATGTGTCCATTTCAATATTACATTTCTGTGGCAAGTTTTTCCATTGTGTGTTGCTCAGTCAGGTTGGGACAATTTGTTCAATAATGCAGAGGCACTTAATCATGGAACAACATCTGGGGTGATTTATAGTTCCATCTTTTAGCAGCACACCTGTAAATTGCTATAAATAATACTAACCCCTATTAAGGAGACATCAGGGTGCTTCCAGAAAGAGGGAATTAGCAGGGAAGCCATTGTGGATGATCCTGGGTAAAAGCACTGCCAGTCGGGGTTGTTCCACTACACAGACCTGCACAGTCCACAGCCAGGCCTGAAGGGGAAGTTGTGGGAAGTCCAGGCAAGTTGTGGAATGGCAGTTTGGAAGGCATTTAGCAGCAGGCTGGTGTCCAGGGATCAGTGACATTCCAGGCTTAGGTACCTTTGTTTCTCTTGAGGCTGTAATGGAATTTTTACAGGTAAGATGTTTGCGGTGAAGTTTAATTTGAAAGAGCTCCTCATTTTTACTTCTCTGTATCACGTCTATATTCAGCAGCAAGGATAAAATGAAGGAAGACTATGAAGCATTGGAATTGTGGAGACAGAGGGGAGACTTTGAATGAAGGTGAAGAAGTCAAAAAATGAGTCTAGGGAAAAGTGGGGAAGAAAGTGCAAATGGGGAAAGGATACAGTAGGCTCAAAAATACCAGTTTTACTGTAATTGGTATTTGTGTGTCAACCCAAAGCCTTTTAGCTGGGGGGTGAGATTCTGACTTAGTTCTGCTATGAATATCCTCTTACCTGAAAAAAGATTTATTTCTTTTTAAAGGCACAATGCTGTATGTGGAAAATGATGAGAAAAGAGGATCAAGCTCCTAACCAAGGACTGGCCACAGCAAACCAACCAAAACATGGAAAGTACTTACCCATGATGAGTGATCGTCATGCAGGGAAGCAAAAAACCAGCTAAAAATAGCAGGACCATGTCAAACTGTGAAATAAATCTTTTCAGCTCACAGCACTGTTGTGAACACTTGCATTTCAATGGTGTTGAAGATGATTTCCAGGTAGAAATTCAAAAGGCCTCAGTACAGAGATCAGGAAGCATAAGTATGGAGACCCATAATTTGGGACTGTTACATGCAGGTTTTTACTTCAGCTTGCAATACCTGTGAAGACATTGAAGCCTTTGCTTCAGAAGTCAACCTGTTCTTCTGTCACAGGAAGGAGCTTTAGCACACACCTGGAACAGTCTTCAAAGGCTCGGGAATCAGAGGAAAAAGTACAAGAGCTTCCTCTTGTCTTCCCTGAACACATCTCTGACCTATGCCTGAGATGAGACTGAACCAAACTCACTCTATTTTAGAGGTGCAAAAGCCTCTTCCTGGCTCATGCAGTCAACACCATGACAGGCTCATGAGTCTGGGTTTGGTTCCACAGACTTTTTCAGCTGATGAAGACCACTATATATTTCCAGCACCTTTTTCCTTTGAAAAAATAGTTAACTTCAGTCTCACAGTCCTGAAGATATTTCACTCTTGTCTGATATTAAGAAACGTACAGCAGGGACTGCAGAAATGAATCACAGCATCTGATGGTGAGATTAAACCCAGCAGCTTTCAAGGGAAAGTGCATTGTCTCACTGATGGAAATACCCCAGCTCCCTACAGTGGGATCTGGGAGAAACAGAGAGGGTGACTAAGGCAAGCATACTTCTTGTAAATATATTAGTTTAGCTTTTCAATCTTTTACTTTCCTCACCTTTACAGCTTTGGTTTTTTTTAACTTACTTTGTATAAATGATGAAGTTTTGTGGCACAGATAGTTTAAGAAAGTTATTTTCTAATTCAGGTTCCACTATCCTGAATTTTCTAGTCAGGAAGAAGGAGATAAAAACCCTAGAATATAGAAGTGACCCCACCCAGGAACACTGATTAAACATCACCTGCTCCAAGGTGGTTTGGCATTGCATGTGGAAGTGCAGTCTTCAGCAGGTGTTCATGCTTCTGCCAAGAGCAGCGCAGAACCTGAATGTGTCAGTGACGTTGCCTTCCAAGAACAGAGGTTTGTAGAGGCAAAGTAAAAGCAAAGCCCTAATTCATCAAAATATTCTAATATCACAGAGCTCCTCTGAGAGTATCAAGGCTCAGCAGATGTGAAAGCTCATTGCAATTCAGCATGTTAAAGGGGCTGCTGTGAGAGAGAAGCAAACAGGAGATGGAAAGCAGATAATCCCGAACTTCCCTTATCAAAAATAAATTTTGGTTTCATCTGTACTGCAAGCAGCCAGCAAATACCAAGGAAACCTTTTTCCTGGTACTTGTGTGGAAAGAGAGTGTCTAATTTCCTCAGCCAAGTGACACAGCACACACATTCTATCTACTTGTGGCAAATATAGAGGTATTATGAAGTTACATTGTCAAACAAGACAAAAGTTTGTTTTAAAAAAGAAAAAACCAAAGAGAAAAAGTCCTCATTCTCTTCTTTGTAGGAGCTGTCTTCAGAAACACCTGCCTGAATCTCAGGATAAAGTCCTTGATGCACATCACTTCTGAGGGCTGAGTTCTCACCTCATGAGTAATAGCTGAACCTCACAGAACTACTCATGACTTTAACCTATTTCTTGCATTTTTACATGTATAGTATTGCTTCTTCCAGTTACAATCTACTTTTTCCTAGCAAGAAATGAACATGTGGCTTTAGTAATACCTATCATCAATCTTATTTATTCCATCTATTTCCAGGTAATTATATATAGAATATTTCTTAGTCTATATTTGGATGGCCTATTTAGAGATGAATGGATTCCTTCTCGGATGGCGATGACCTTTCTGTGACTCAAACATTAATTTTATAAATGGCATCACAGGTGAAATATATTGTCGTAATTAACAAGATATACTCTATTAATGGTCAGAAAACATGCTTTTCATAATTATAAACAGAATCCTTTCTGAGATATAATGTTTCTCTTCTGCAAATTGTTAGTCAATACCACTGGATACATCCACAGTGAATCCTACTAAAGCCCTACTCAAAACCCAACTTTAACTGCCAGCCTAACATATCCTAGGCACCCACAAAATGTAGATTTTAGAGACGTTGCACCTCAGAACTATTCAGATATTCATCTGTTATAATATGTTTGACAAGTCTCTGGTTTGAAATGGACTAGCATTATAGACTAAATTGATCTGTCTGCCTTCCTATCTTTGTTAAAGTCAACTCTGCTTATGATTTCTGAGAACACAGAGAAAGTTGCAAACTGCAATCCATACTTTCTCATGAGTCCTCCTCCCTGATTGAAAATTAAGGGTCAGGGGATCAGCTGCTTTCTGGTAAAACTTGGAGGAAGGATTTCAAGACTAAAGAAGGAGTCAGTGTGGAGAATAACTGTGTTCCATATGAGGAGCTCCTTAAAGGAATTAAAACTCCTCTCGAGTAAAGAGACAAAGGACAGAAGTTCCATCACACCAACGTGAGCTCTGATCCCCACAGATCTTATGAGCAGGACTGGGTCTGACAAGAGCTCAGCAAAGGGAAGTGATGTTGGGGGAGCAGGGCTAATTCAGAGAGTGGTGATTTTTCTTCTGCAGCAGCACTGGGTCGATACTTCAGCCAAGTACAGTGAGCTTTCAGCTGGGGTGTGTGAGGTGCTCACCGGCGCTGCCGTGACCCGTGGAGCTCTGGCTGCTTCCAGCAGCTGAGAGCTTTATTCCAGGATCCTGTCCAAACATGACATATGGAACAACATCCTGCCTAACCTCCTGGCCCCATTAATTTGAAGGGGAAGAGCCTTCATTTTCCCACTGCAGAAGTCTGCAAGGGGCTGAGCAATGCCTGCATTCTGCCAGACTGAGAGTTACCTGTCAGACAAATTGTTACTGGGATGGGAGACAGGTATATTTAGTCACAATATACACAATTCGCTCCCAAAGCTTCCTGACTTTCAAGAACAGAACTCACACTTACATTGCTATAGGATGATAAATTTCCCCTTATTTTTATGAAAAGCTGCATGATGAAAAAGTGTTAAAAAGTATGAGAGAGTTAATGCTCTATGGGATTAATTCATGACCATTTTTACAAGCACATCAAAGTTATCATGCAGTAACGAGTGCAGATTGGCAAAAAATAGTGAAAATCATGGATGCTATTTAACATAACTACACAGTAACTTTTGAGACACATGAACAGAATGTTCAGTTCCTGCAGAAATGTACATGGGCTTAAAAGCCATTAAGAATTTGGAAATCTGCCCTTGATAAATTGATAATTGTCTTTTCTAGAATATTGATATAGTTTATGTTATTTTATATGCTTTTTTTTTACTATGAAGGCCAAATTCATTTATGTAATTTCTTTTGACAATATTTTGATAAAAGAAATTTCAAATATATAAAATTAGCAGTAATGCTATACTTAAAAAAATTAGAAGAGCATGTAGGTTAACAGGATTTTAAGATATTATTAGCAACATTGTGCTGGTTTTAGAATGTTTTTCTCATTTCATATCAATACTATTAAAATATAAGGGGGAAACTCAAGAGGTAAACAATACAGATGCTTACATTTAATTCGTAATCCTGTTTCTCTTTCTGGTTTCCATAAAATGTTTACTTCATTTTAACACTCAGCAAAGAGATTTGTTGTCTATGTGTGTGCATAATTACACATGGGAATATTTCTACACAACTTTTCAGCCTTGCAAAAGCCTTCTAAATTAACATTGTTATAATAAGCATGGTGTTCAGACAATAAAGACCTATGAACAAAAGAATAAAATGATTGAGCTATTTGTATTTAAATTGCATGTATACAGCATTTTGGATCAAAAAATAGTCTAATAAGAGCTGCTTAATGATACATTTTCACTGTTCTTTAACAGGGAGAAACCCTATTGTCACATGTCAGCTAAATACTCGGACTACAATTCTGACGAAAACTGCGAATTGAGTTATTACTATGGCAAAAGCTAATGCTTGCTCAAACACCATCATAAAACCTGATTATAGGTCTAATGGATCTCACTACAAACTCTGAGTCTGGAAACCTCAATTTAAAGAAAGGAATGCTTGGCTGTTGGGAGTGATAAAGCTTTGTTTGTTTAGTTTAAAAGAAGGGGTTTTCTAATATGTGAAATTATGAATCACCAATTTTCCTAAATAAAATTCAAAGGTTCCAAATCCTGTTTTTATGTGTTTTTTTGCAAATCAATACCTTCCATCTTCTGTCTTCTAACTCCTCCTAATGCCAACAATGATGGCAGCAGGCTCTGAGGAATCTGAGCCCTCAGAGGACTGTGAACACCACAGATGTCAGTGGGTCATGTGGGGAACCCATTGTCAGGATTTCACCAGCTCAAAATGGCACACAATTCTCTACACAGAGTCCAAAATCAGTGCTTCAGATTATTTACCTAAAAGAACCTAAGAAGAATTTTAGTTTACCTCGTGGCGTGAAGTGCAGTCACAAAATGGGTCAGGTTGGGAGGCACCACATCTGGTCCCACCTCCAGGCAGGGTTATCCCACAGCACATGGCACTAGATTGCATCCAGATGGATTTTAAACACACCTGGCTGTGTTTTGAGTCCAACCTGTGATACAGATTGGATCAAAATTGCACCATACTGTGCCACCCAGGCTGGATCTATTCTATTTCACCTACAGCTGAACCCCGACCATTACACACACGCTGAAATCACTGGTAGCTCTATGAATAAATTTTTCTGAAAGGGCCCACAATCTGGGATTTAAAGAAATGTGTCTCCAGACACATTTGGAGCCTGATCTTACAAGGCATTGAGCATCTTGGATTCCCATTCATGTTTAATATCTTAACAGGAGGATCTTGACACTTTGGAAGATATTAAGCAACGGGGGCACAAAGTAAAAACTTTCTATTCTACTGCTTTTGTCTTTTTAAAAAATATTTAAATGACAGATGCTTTATTTGATGATAGCATTTTAATGACAAAACCCTTGCTGAAATTCCTACTTTGTTGCACCACTCTTCAAGCATCACCTGTACTCATTACACATCAGCTTCTCTGTCAATAAGCAGGCATCCTCTAGAATAAAAAACAGAAAATAGAAAAATCTTAAAATGTCAGAAGTTTATGTATATGCATTGATACCTACATGTTTTATATTTGGAGCTGGCATCTGATTAATCAGATTAGTTTCTGTCTCAAAGGCTTATTTGTGTAAATTAAAAGCAATTACACAATCAAAGGCAATTAAATTCTAAAACGGGGAATATGTGTAAAAAACTGAAGGAAGTATGAATTCATTCATTTATGAGCGGGAAAAGTATAATTATTTAGACATAGTAAGACGGAGGTGATGTGTAATTGCCTGTCAAAATCAGGTTAAGTATTGATAACAATGACATTTTGTAAAAATCAGCAGATGGTAAAAAATCTGTGGATTAAGAGCAAGTACTGTACCAGGAAGATCTAGAACTGGTGTCTTGGACCGAGGGTTACAGAGGCTTTGAGGCACTTGTTTCTTTACCATGTTCTGTTATTAAAAAAAAAAAAAAAAGGTGCATGAGTGTTTTAGACTTACAACATTTTGAATAGTTAAAAGGCCTAAATGTTTTAATTGAAAAACATGACCTACGGTAAAAGTCACAAGAGAAGGAAATCTAAAAAACATAGAGGTGAGTCACAAAAGACATAGAAATATAGAACTGACAGGGGTTTCTGCTTTCATTTCTTGCACTCCTGTGTAGCAGTTCTCCAACAGGACAACCCTGTGTGGGACCAGCTGGGGAGCCAACAGGGTAGATGCATTTGGGAGATGATGACCAAGACAGCACTGAAGGATGGCAGGCAGCAAGAACCCCATGCAGGGGAGGAATTGAGCAGTGCAGGAAGCAAGAGAAGGCTGCCACCTCTCAGTGGGGTCTTCCTCATGGGATGTGATCCAGGGATGGGGCAGGAGGCCATGGCTTGACTCTGCAGTTCTTGACAGCCACAGAGTTCATTTGCTCCAGTGATGCTGTCTCATTCCTTCCTCACCCTGTTTCCACAGCAAACTCCCACCTACTGGCTGCACTTTCTGCTCCGTTCCCAGGGACTCTCCAGCAGCACACCTCCCTCCGCCTCGTTCCACCCACACCATCTCTGGGGCATTGTTCCTTATTTTGGCAACTACTGATCTGCTTCACCTCCTCAAATGGAGAAAGCACACATATATCTCTAGTCCATCCTTGACATCTATTCTCCAATGCTTCTGATGAAGGCTGTTTCACAACATCCCTAACCTCTCTGTTTCAGTGCTTCGCAGCCTTATTGCTCAGTTTCTTCCCTAATACTTAAAATAAATATTTATTGCAAATTAAACTGATTTTTCTCTTGTTCTACCTTTTGCAGACACGAAGAGCAATGGAACACTGTCCTCTTTCAGAATAACTCCTTATAGCTTGAGAGACTATTTTCCTTTCACTAATCTTTTCTTTTGGAGGCTAAGCAAACACAATCTCTTCAATATTTGAAAGTAACTCATGTTTTCTTAACTGGATCCTCCTCGATTTGTCACTACCTCATTGTACTGTGATGCCTAAAACTTGACTTTAGCCCTCAGTCACAGCAATACCAACGGTGTTTGTATGGCATCAGAATTTAACTCATGGCCAAAATAAATCATCCAGTTCTGGTGGGGGTGAAAAACAATGTTTGAAGCAATGTCTCTGCTGCTGCTATGTCTGGAACAGATTAAAACTACTGGACCACACGTAACTCAATGAAATTTATGTTTTGTCATTTCACAGGCTTTTATTAAGTATAGTTGCTAACTAGGACTTTATCTATAGTTGTATGCAAGTAAGAACAGGGTAAGTAAATCTATGAAGAATATCTGAGAATTAGCATTCCCATATGGAGTCTCATTTTATATGAGGGCTGTGTGTGCGTTAACCCACCGTGTTTAACATGTAGTTATTATAATTCTGTATTTAACAATGTAGTTATTCCAGGTGACGCATTCTGATATCGGGCCTAAAGTAAATGATTGGGAATTCCCTTCCTAGCAGACCAAGTCTTAAATGAAAAAAAAAACCTAATAAAACCTGCATGGCTCAGTTTGGTTTAGGAACTCAGCCAATGGGAAGCAGCTCAGAGCCCCAGGCAGTAGAGAAGTGCTCACAGGGGTCAGAACTGCACTGTCCCACCCCAGCTTCACACCAGAGCAGTGTTACTGCTCTTTCCAGTGGATGCACTTTGGTGGAAAAGTGGTGCAAAGTGGGTGACTCAAGCCCAAAAGGTGGCTGGGTACAGCAGCATCTGTATTTCCAGGCAGACATACAGAAAAGCGTGTCTCTGACAGCTACAGACACTAACACGTGCAAGAGACGGTGCGGATGTGCACATGACAGATGGGGAGTTACAGCAGAAATTGCTTTTCTCATGCACCTTTTGGCCTTTTGCCTTCACACTTGGACACCAAGCTATTATTGGCTGATTAACAGTTCTTCCCTCCCAGCACATATTAAGCATATCAAGGATAACTGATGGAATACTGAGCCATAAATGTTTTCTTGGCATTTGTTTGGCCTATGCTATTTGGAAACAATAAAAGCATCTCATATTCATAATGATAATACATATATACCACCACAGAACACACCATCAAGCATTCTCCTTCCATCTTATTGTGCAAAATGTGGAGATAACATTAATATGTATTAATAGAATGTAAATATAATTAATCATAATAGGATGTCCCTGACAGATTATCACTGCTGTTGATAAAATATGATTAAAATTTTCTGGTTGGATTTTCAGTGCAGCTAGAATTGACATCTCTGTTCCTTCTGTTTCTGTGTGTCTATCTACAGAACGCTAGACTTCTAAAAATCTCATTATTTCATGATGTTTTTGGAGAAAACAATGCAGGGCTGCAAGTCCTTTACATTATATGATTAGTGAAAAGCCATACAAATGAAAGAGACCACGCCCACAAAGACTGAAGCTACAATTAACTCCAGAGAGGATAGGAATTTTAGGCACCACTCTCCCAAAAGATAATAAAGGAAATGAAACAGACGACACCTGAGACTGAATGCCCATGTGATGGGAAAGCATTAAAATCCAAGGTTTGCATTATTCAAAGACTGTTGGACTTTATTAAACAAGAATTTCACTGAAAGCTCCACAAAGTGATGAAGTCATAAGAGGACTACTGTTTCAGGCAGCTGAAACTAGTTTGAAAAAAAAAAAGAAAAATTTTTGAGGAGATGACAAAAGTAAGAACTAGTATAACATGCACGAGGTGATCCATAAACCATTTTTCACTGTGTTTTCCAAATAAAAAAATGAGGTAGAGTCTACTGAAAGTGGGAGATGGTGGGTTTGCACACAAAACAAGGGCGCTTCTTTGTGCATCGCATCCCTGCAACTCCCTGCTCCAGGATGCTGAGGATGCAGCAGTTTTCTGTGGGCTCAGGAAGTGCCATGGCAAACAGAGGGAGAGCCCATAGCCTCTCCTACTCCGCCACTATAGCTCACCTGCTTAAGCAGAATCCTCCAACACATCACCCCAAACAAGATATGCTAACATGCTGTTATGTTCTCACATGGATTCGGGTGCATGTACATAACCAAGACCCTATTTGCAACTCCTGCTAATGAGACTGAACTCTGACTGTAGTGCATGTACAAAAGTACTAATATAAGGCAACACAGCATTTTCATTACATCTGTTTTTCTTTAACAGAATTCCTTCCATGTATTCAGATCCACCACTAGCCAATACTGCACTTTATTTGTCACAAAAGGGATAGAAAGCAAGGCTATCTTGATATATTACCATGTTCGTGTAACACAGCTGATGAGATACAACCCATTATTGTATTTTAAAATTTACTTGCATTTTTAAATGCCATGCAGCTGTTTTGAGTTATATAATCTGAAGAATGAATGGGATAGGAATAGAGATAGAGCAGAAAATAATGTGACTGCCAAAAACATGCTCATGCTATACTTGTAGATAATCTTCCTATGTATTTTTCTGTCTTGATAAATGAAAATTGATGCAATGCCTTTTAAAAGCTTGTTGGGCCTACCTGTTTAACTGTGTATCCTGACTTGGTTCACTTGGAATGGAGGCAGTTGTACTTGGAGGTTTTATTAATATAAAGATTAATGAATTTGTACAATTTGGGCATGCAGAGCATTTCTATCAGGCATATTCCATTTAGAATAAGCAGTAAACCATATATAAGGGTTGTGTCAAAGTTTACTGAATAGGGCCCTTGGTAGCTAATGCAACATTTCTCCAACAAATCAAAGGTATTGTTCTATGCTCACATGAATATACAGTAGCCATTACCTTAAATTTAAAACTCACTGTGAGCAGCAAACACACTGTGGGGATATGAAGGCCATATTGTATCAGTGGAGTCTGCAGAGATTTTCTTCATATGGCTTTGCCTGGTTGAAATATATGTTGCAGTTGAAAGCTAAAGGGATTACTTTTGAATAGTCATCACAAAGGTTGATTATATTCGTATATCATTTAGCTGGACCCTGCAGGCTATTATTCCATTAGCTGTGCTGGCCCTGCACTGTCAAAAAGTTGATCGTATAATGTAAAAAGGGTCCATGCTATGTTAAGGTATGTGGAGTAACTTGAAGCAGTAATCTTTTAAGAGCAGTACAGCTCTGTACTTGAAGGTAGATTGCATTTAAAATAAATACCCGCAAAATGGAATAAGTACAATAAACCTACCTCTGTTTCCTATTTTTCCTTCTTCGAATAGGCTGTATGTAATTTGAGTAAGTTAATTGCACCAGGTAAGCTTTTGGCTATGGAGTATTTTTTCATGCTCACAGCCAAAGAACTACACCTCAAAACAGCTGCGTCTTTGCGTGAAACCCTCGTGGAAATGATGTTTCTGGTGAAATAGGTTTGCTGCTTATGCTTCCCTTGCACATGCAAACACACACACATTTTCTTTCAGTGCTTAATAAAATGGATCTTCAGGCAGTTCCATTATGTGGATGCCTTAATATTATTTTATGCTAAAACATGGACAGTGCATTAGATTGAAAGCATCTTACTGTTCCAGGAGGCAGAGCAATCATGGACTATCCCTAGATAGCAAATGCTCCCATTGGGGAAACAATGCCAACAACACAGGCTAATGAATCACAGCAGTTATTAATCATGGGCATTTGGAAAAGCCACACATAGCAGAGATGGACTCTCAAGATGAGGAAGGTTAGAAGGTGGGACCAAGAAAAAGACAGAAGATCATCCAATTGCATTTTAGAATAAAAGTTTATGGATGAGTGTTTGTTTTAGTACAGTTGTGCCTGTGCTTGCCTCTGTCTTCCTAAGCAGGCAGAGAAAAAAACAATTTAGGCGGCTTGGTTTTCTCAGGCCTTCAGATCCTTGAAGGACAATTTGGCAAAAATAGATAAATAATAAACATGCGCATATAAGACCCTTAGGGCTTATGGCCTAGTTGGAAGTGAGACAGTGCTTCTTTTATTAGACAAAGTTGTTTAATTTAGATTGTAAAAGCAAGAGTTGGTTCTCTTTCAGTACACCATATATATTATTCAGGGCAATGAATGAGTCTTTATGAGTACAAATGGGAGCCTTCAATGAACTACAGCAAGCACTTGAGCAGGTAGGTTTCTCTGAATAAAGGCTTCACAGATGGGTAAGTTTATGAATGAGAAGCAGAATTTATTTTATAAGCTTCTGAAGAGCCTACTCAGACTATGGCACTATAAGGAAAGTGCAAGGTGTTTCTGGTTTAGGTGAGAAAACCTAACAGGAATATGAATTTTTCCCTGACTACTAACTTCCATTGTTCACTTATTCATATGTAACAGTTCTCAGACAAATTAATTTTCCTCTCTTACATAGTTTGGGCATGTTCCAGACATTTGTACAACAGTGGAAATCTCTCTTGATCTTACATTTTTCAGTTCTGTGCATTGTTATTCATTCATCTGTGACATCTTTTGCACAAACCATTCGTTGAATATCAATTTTAAGTAACAGCTCTATCAGGCCAAATTGTTGACTGTAGATAGAAAACCTGGGATTTTTCTCGAGGCCAAAATATGACACTGTGTCTTTTGTGCATCTGGAAGTTAGAGATCACAAAAATTCTACACAAATATTGGTGCCACAGAAAAATCAGCTTTGGAAAACAATCAACAAGAAGATCACTTCAAACATGAAGAAACCTGAACAAAATCCCTGCCAGTTTTTAGCTTAAATTTTACCTTTACTGTCAAAAAATTCTACCTTAAATCCAAACTACGAGCTTAAAATTTCAGTACAGCATCTTGTCTCTGGCTCTACTTCGTATTGTGCCATTCAGTGTCTTGAAATATTCTCAAAGTTTTCCAGCAACATAAAGCAGGTGAGCATCTGCCCAGCTGGTTAATGAAAGTTTCCACAGTGCAAAGTAGAATTCCCAAATGGCCTAGAGAAGGGTTTCTTTTCTTTTCTTTCATCCCCCATCCAGATGCAGAATGATCACAACTGGAACCTACTTGCTGTCTCCTAAAGACAGGACAAGTCCTGAGGGAACCTGCTGAGAAAGCAAACCTCTGAGCCAAGGCTGCTCACTCTTGTGGTAGAAGCCAAACTCGCTCTTGGCTACCCTGAGGAGCTGGTGAGGAAAGAACACACAAGGAGTATAAAACCACTCCTATTTACTAAAGATTGAGCCTGAAACCTACTCAGAAATCCACATGAAAGGAAACCCTTACCTTGCTCACAGAAGTGGCCTTTTATTGTCTCAAAGAACATCTGGTATTTTTAGAGGCATTCTCATAGACTTCTACAGAAATGTGTCTATCTCGATACATGCATTAAAGTTTTAACACACATCTTTTCAGTTATGAATGAAATCTACTCTCATTGCAAAGAGCAAAGAAGCAGTAAGTGAGCTGATATTTCTAACAACATATTGATCATACCAGAAGCAGCATATTTGTTCCTAATTTGTGTGCAGAATTATTATGGCTACTTCACTTTAAAAAAAGCTAAGCCAGGTATATTGGGTGCTCAGTAAATAAATACAGTACAGTAGCTGTGAAAACACAGATTTCAGGCACAGTGACAATTCTGACACCAATTCATAACAAAGCCACTACACTGAAAAATTCTTGCTGTCTTCCCCCAATTCACTAGAGTCCTTGTACTGTAAATTTAAATACTCTGCTGGAGAATCTACTTTTTGCATTTATTGTGCAACTTTTTTTGTATGACTACACATAAAATCTCATCCTTTTCCCTTTACTCAGACGTAGTGCATTTTGTCTGTTAAGTACTTGGTATAAAGGCACAATTAAAACCTGCAAGACAGCATAGCAGGACAGTTCACACCTGCCTTTTGTGAACACCGTCTTCTACCCATTGAGCAAAACACTGAGCAGAGGAGCCGCTAACTGGCAGTGTGTAATATTTATTTCTGAATATGCAGCTTGATGTGTCTTCAAAGGACCTGACCTGACGTCACAGAGTGGTAGCACCCCTTTCTCTGAAATTCAGGTTCCTCAAAGGTGTCCCAGGGAAGAAAAGCTGAGAAACACAGATTACTTAAACATGTTCTCTTGCGTAATTGCATGCCATCATCATACTGAGGTTCAAAAACAATATCAGACTGCTCTGACTTAAAATATCTCTGATTTTAGCTCTTTTTGGTTTATCTCTGCATTTTGACATGAGCATCCTGTGTAATTTTGTTGAGAGTTTCTTGTTCTGCAGCTCTCATTCTTTATGTTCTGGTTTGGCTCTGCTGTTTTCTGGCCTCTAAAACTTTACCTGCTCTTCTATAATTACATTTGTAAGAGCACTTTTCTATGGCCAAGATTTTCAGCATCTCCAGTGATGACTCTGCCTGGTGGCTTGCAAACTGTTTGTCATCTGAGGTCTCTGTAATGGAGGTTTTTCTGCCTGGGAAACTGTCTTCCAAGAGCTTAGCCAAAGGTATCATCTGAGTGCGGAAGCAGAAGCCAGTGAAGCAGAGAAATCCCGGCAATGCATCTGCCACAAAAAAGAGGAATGCCGTGGAGATCTTTTTCTCCTTACCTGACTTTAGCTTTACATGTTCTAAGGCACCTCAGGCATCAATGCATCCTCTCTGGCTGAGGAGATGTAGGGAAGTGTCTGGAAGATGATGTTCTTTAAAAAGAAGGCATGGAATCCCTTATGGAAGTATCAATTTTCTTGTGACCGAGCTTGTCTGGGGAGAATATTGCTCCCCTCCAAGACTGAAGCAAAGTGCTCCTACTTATCTTTTAAAGATAACCAACAAAAATAGCTGCTGGAAATAAAGGTCCTGGGTTATGCAGGGTCCTTGAAGTGGCACGTGCTGCCACTGGTGTGCTATGCAACATACCTCCCCCGTGGGCACTTGGGAGAATCTTCTTTTTCTCAGCTTATGCTGCTGATTTTACCAACAGATTCAGAACATAGAATCAGAGATCAGACCTAATTCTCTTCACCAGGCATTGGGAACAATACTTCTGCTGGCCACAGCAACACAGGGTGTTTAGTTTCTCCCTCCCAGTGTTTGAATTTATGGCCATGTTCTTCCAGATAATGTGTGACAACTCAAAAGGCCACTACCTGTCTTTACAGAGAAGTAGGGAGCTCCAGCTTTCATGCCAGTCACCCGCTTCTTTTGATGAGAAATAGATTCACATGAAAAAAAGATTACACTGAAAAATGGAAATGGGTTTTCTGTTTTATTAGCAGCAGCACAAGACTTGTGAGCTACTTCAGAAAGTTAGAGAACTACAGAGACTTTTAAGAAAAAGCCAGCAGAAGCTAGAATTTAAAAATAAATGCTCTGGCTAGTCTGGGCCCAATTCTCAAGTGATGCAGCCAATGCAGTTCACTGAAGTTAGCATGGTTATATCAGCTTTGCTAAATTGCTTCAAAACACATCTTTTCAGAAAACATTTGACTTCAGAAATTTTAAATTCACTTTGAATTATGCCATACCAGTCACACTGTTTTGTTCTAGGAACAGCAGAGATTAGAAGCATGCAACAGGCAAGCAAAATGTCTTCATGAAGTAAAAGATGTCACCCTGCCACTCCACTTGACCACAGTGATGAGAGTCTCCGCAGGCACTCCCAGTGTGGCAGACACTTAACGGAGCTGAAGGGAGGCATGGACTTCTAGATGCAAGGCAAGGAGAGCATCAGTGGGTGACCTGGCTTCTTTTGGATCTTTTCCACAACAACAATGCAAGGGGAGATAAGGAAACAGGGTTATTGAAGTGTTGCTGCTCAGTTCTGTCCCTCACAAAGGCAGCAGTAGAAGTGCCGGCAGACACCAGCTGCTGATGGTTTGAAATGCTTTCCTAAGATGAGAGAAATCATGCAAAGTCATCAGCTGAGAAATAAGGAAGGAATTTTTCCCCAGGGCACAAGTCTGATAGGGCTGCTGGAAGATTTTATTTTTTTTGTAAACTGTTCCCACAAATGAGGAAATCTTTTCTGAAATTTTCTTAGGTTTGAAAATATCACAGTTTCCCCAAATTCACAAACTGAATGGTGAACTTGAGATGATTTCAGGTGTCTGAATCTATTGCAGCCCAGGAGACCCTTTGACTCTGCCATCATGCCCCTTCATGGGAGGATGTGAGAGTCTTTTTGGAAGCTGGATAAATTCCAAGCACTAGAAGACTCTGGGTGCCAGTAATTTGATAACCTCAGTGTGTACTCAGATGAATGTTTGGTACTTTGACACCAGGTCTTCCTAATAAAATCCATGCTAGGATCTGTATGTTCTGATCAAACCACAGTCCTACTCCTAGCAAAGCTCATAAGATGTAATAGACAAAATTCATTGCCAAAAATTGGAATAAGACAGCCCTACTTAGTCTGCAGGTCACAGGTGAACCTGCCAGGCATGGCAGTGGGTAGTAGCCCTGGGAAGGTTTCCTTGCCCCACTGCAAAACTCCTTGGTGGACTGATTGCTGTGGCTCTATTTCATTCTTAATCTCTGTGTCTCTGTTTAATTCCTAGTTGCTTTAGAGACCTGTTGTAACACAGCAGTTAAAAAAAAAATATTCACATGTACTGCCAGGCCTCCCCAAAGAACACTAACTTGACACGTAGGCCACGACAGCTGGGCTTGGACTACTAAGAAATCTAATCCAGGGTTTCCATCATCTCAGTTGTTGCCTTTCTTTCATTACAGTTTGACTCAGCCCCTAATGGATTCAGCTTTATAAAATCAGAAAAAGAGGAAAAGAAAGCAATTTATTCATGTTTCACTAGAGCTCACAGAAGACATGAATTTTCTCTAAAAATGCAAATTATTTTGTGCCACTCAAGTGAGACTGGGCAGCTAAAGCTCTTAGAGGAAGGGTCTTTCCCAGGGCTAATGGTTTTATACCCAGTGATTGAATAAATTGATCCCTTTTTTATCACATCTCTTCTGCTTTCCTTTTTCTTCCGAAGAATGTAACCAAAGGTACCAAAGCACCCTTTTTAATTCTAAGAAAACTGATTATGCGTGTTAATTTAGTTTTTAATCCCAGACATATCAAAATAAACACCATAGGCATGCGTAGCAGAAATCAATATCTCTTAAGCATCAAGTTAGTAAAAACAAGGATTTAGTAAGAATCCAAGATGCTAAAGACTAATGTACAAACTAAGCCCTTATTTATGTAATGTGCCGTTATACAAGCTCAATATAAACCTGAAAGAAACTATTTCAGAAAAGCAGAAATGGTTTACTTGCACTGCATCAAAAATGACCCCATAAGACCTCCTTTACTGAGCTAGCCCAGATATTTAATGTGAACATATGTTTTTAAAGGATTTCTTGTCTTATGTCCAGTCATTCTTGTTAATTCATGGGACAGCATACTGCAGATGTGCTTTTTTCTATGTTACATAAAGCAAAAATTACATTTAACAAGTGCAAGGTTGGTCATAAAAAATAAATAAAAATAGACTCTTAAAAGCTGGGAAATCACAAAGTGAAGCTATCAGTCATTCTTACTGAGAAGGGTGAGGACAATGTGAAATAAAACTTGCACATCTATGAAGAGACATTTCCTAATATGCCAGCACATGCCTGTTATTTCCCATTCTCTATAGGTTGCTTTCATTGGCCCAATATTTCTTCCTTTAGGGTAAGCTGCAGTGCACATTTGCTCTAGATTCCCTTTCTAGTCATTGACTTCAATTTAAATAGTAATTAAATTAAACATTCTGAACCTATCTTCAAGTTTGTTTACTTGAAAGAAGAGAGAAGTCAGTGTTGGTTTTTGTGTGTTCTATTTCTGGGTAAGAACCTTAAACTGCATGATGGTTCACCAGTAGTGTTATTTGTCAATATAATTGTTTAATATGCTAATAAATTGTTTAATATGCTAATAAAATAACTTTCAGATTAGTTTTCAAATACTAATCCAAATCTAAGTATTAATCTGTGTACCTTATCTATATGCAAACTAATCAGACCATTGTGAACAGTATTTAGTTCTGAAGGGTTTTAGTCCTTCCTGAGTGCAGAGGAGAGAAGCAATACCACTCCAAAAAAAAAAAAAAGAATATTCTCTTCTACTTTTTTGCTAACATTAAAGATCGTAATCTTGCATCCATGATTTGTACTTTTCTTTCAAGAGCTGGTATAAGATGGCATTCAGAAAGAGGAATCACTCTGTCTTCTAGACATTGTTAGTTTAGAGATCGCTAAGTTCACCTATATCAAAAATATAGACATCTCAAATACACATTTACTTTATATATTTACATTCAAATTATTATTTGTAATGCCAAAGTAGCTTCACAATTAGCAATTATGTGAAAAGGCAACTTGAGTATGAAATTTGTTTTCTGATTTGATAGGAACAACATGTCACAGACAGAAATAGTTACAACTCAGCTCCCCACAAGCTTTTAAGTAATGCTTTAACAAAGAAGTATTTTTTTATAACTTAATCTGAAGTTTAATCTCACACATCTGGCATCTTAAAAGTAGTTTTAGTAGAGAAGTTTAAATTATGAAATGAGAGATTTACTTTGAAGAGTTCTGGATCTGTTAATGGACAACTAAATTTAGTGAAACAATGCTAATTAATGATTTTGAATATAAAATATTTGCTAAGGACATATCTATTCACCAAAAGTAAATGTATACAAACAACCTAATATAAGACAAACTACTGATTCAGGTCTGGACTAAATCCTGACTTTATAAAATTTCCCAAGTAATTTTATTAACCACAGGGGGTATAATATCAAATAAAAGTTTACATTTATACTTATGCCTTTTATGTATTTTTAAAATAAATGTAGGTCTTCACTATATACAGAAAGTAAATAGAAAAAACAGCAGTCTTTGGATACAGTGAAATAAAGGGTTAAAAGTTAAGTTGCTGAAAAAAGGACAATAATTTTTTGTAATTTTTTTTTTGCAGACATTTAAATAAATCATGTCATCTTATTTCAAGCATACATCACACACTTGTGAGAAAATATGACTTGGGAAAAATTTAATATGCCAGCTTTGAAGCAAATTTGAAAAGCTCACTCAAGATACCACAGAGCACACATTGCATCTTCTGAAATTTCCAAAACAAGCCAGTAAGCCTAGAACCTTTCAGGACTCCTGTACAACGTGCAGACCTTTCTTCTTTGAGTGCTGGTGCTTTCTACTGTTTCACCACATTTATGCATTCCAAACTACTTCTGTCTCTCCCTTTCTCTCAAGTACCCAAAGCCTTCCAGTGCTGTGAGGAGAGAAAAAGGAGTGAAGTCTCTATCAGGAAAGCATTGCAGGGAAGAGATTAAAGAAAAACCTGAAGAAAGCGAAAACGTGCAAAGAAGGACGACAGACAAAGGAGTGGAAATAGTCATGAACAATACAGTATTTTTTTTTTTCAAATGAATATGATAATAGAGGGAAAACCAGTAAGAGACTAAAAGTTTAGTGACCACATAATGTTGTATTCTGACACTGATTACTCGGGAAGCTTCCCCTGAACTTTTCAACATGCAAGAAGAAAGGTACAGATATACAGCTCCAAAATATAGCTCTCAATTAAAAGCAGAATCAGGGCCTCTGTAGGTTGACACGCCTGTCAGAAATTCCCCTGGATAGCCCAGGAGGCTGTAGCTGTTTTGCAATCACTCTGTACCCTGCTCATTTGCCACTGACACAGAAAGCTGCTCTCTGCTCCAGCCCACCAACATCAACTCGACACCATCACTGCACCTTTGAACAGCTGATGACTGCCTGGCTGTAAAATGAACTCTAATGTGAAGTTTCACGGGGCCAAGATATCAGAGAGAATTTTCTAAAATACAACAGCTTGAAGTTTTCAGGGTATGGGCATAAAAGTACAATTTAACCCAGTGCTTTATTTTATGATGACCATGCAAAAATAATAGAGCACTGATATCAAGTATGAAATCTCCACAGGTTGCATTGTTTTCCTACTTCTATTTGTGTCCCTAAGAATGAAATATTGGGAAAAAGCACAATTACATATTTCTTTTTTTTTCCCCCAGAAAAACAAACACACACAAAAAAGTTAAATGAGAACTCAAGGAATAAAAGATAACAGAAAAAAGGTGAAGTGTATTCTTGGAATGGTGGTCACTAAGGAAGACCTCCAGCAGAGTTCTACATCAGCCTTTTTATTTTCTAGATAAGAGAGGAAAGCCCCAAACTGAAACACTATCAAAGTAGGATTAGAACAAACTGAGAAATCAATCAGGCAAGAAAGTAGTATTTGCTCAAGAGGTTTAAAGGACATGTACAAAGGTATTGCTTAAAAATTTCAGCCTCAGTACAAGAGCGACATTAAGTGAGACAAGACATTAGTTAAAACCGAGAATGTCCCATGGGAGGAGAGAGCAGTAAAAATCTGACTTTCATACCAGGTAAATTAGCTACAGCTCTAATAAAGGATATAATGATAGATAATTAAATTAAAATGTTATAATGAGGAAAAGAAATAAAGATCATTTTTGTAGAGGTTTCCTGAGGTTTTTTCTTTTTAGGAATACAAGAGATCTGGATGACTATTACCTGGTTGATTAGATTCCCAAAATGCTTCAGGTATCTTCCCTGGATTAACAACTAGTTAAAGGTAGAAAATAAAGATAAGAATAGATGGATTGATTTTCATTATGAAGAAACATCAGTAGTGAATTCAACAGGGACCTAAGGCAGAATTTGTACCCTAAACATTTAAAAAAACGCCAGCAACAACTCAAAATGTTAATGAACAGCAAAGTGACAGAACCTACTGCTTACAAAAAAATTATACAGAGTGATCAAAATCAAAACTTTAAAGACCTTCAGAAAGAGTTTATGACTGGGCAATAAAGCATCAGATAAAATTCAGTGTAGATAAATGCAAATTGATGCACATATGTTAAATGTCTTTTATGTGCAGGGAGATTGGAAGCTTCAGCTTGATAGAAAGACGACTGATAGCAGGATATAAAGAGATGTATCTATTTTCATGACTGCCATGAAGAAAAAAAGAGTGAGAAATGATAACTTACCTTCTCACAGAGCAGAAGGTGAGAGGCAACAACTGAAGCTGCAAAACAATGGGCTAAGGGCAGATCCAAGGAAACTGCATTTTAGCTGTCAAATTCAACAGGGTGCATTGGCTGCCAGTTACGTAACAGAAATGCACTGGATAAGTCCATGGACAAATACAGGAAAGCTTGCTGAATATAATGGGATCTAGATTCAACTTCTTCAAGAAGTCCCTGACTTGTTGATGAAGATATGGAGAGACTACCACACAGGGGTCTTCCTTCCAGATTTCCTGGTTTTATATTTTTCCCTAATCTATTAGCCACTGCTGGACAGACACCAGGCCAATCAGGCCTTTGATCCAGCTTACTACAGTCTTTTTTCCATATATCATGTTAGTATTAGACAAGCATAATCCCTAATCATGGAGATTAGAGAAGGCTTAGCATAAAAAACCTACAGAGAAACTCTTCCAATTGTTTCATGTAGGAAACAAGACTTAAATTACCTCTGCTAAACACTACCAGGGGTTTTCATCACTCTCTCAATTTCATCTTTTTGGTGACTAAAATTCATTCTATTAAACTTGACATTTTCTGAACATTAACACCTATTTGACTTTCATTCAAAAGCTACTAACAAATGATGGTTTGTGAGTGCTGATCCCTCCAAGATATCAAATGACTGTTTTTTCTTGCACGAATAACACCAGTTCAGCCTATGGTGCTAGCATAAAGGCATTCAGACTGCTTTTCTGTGGTTTTGGCAATAACAGAACATGAAGACATTGCCATAGAAAGACATGGAAAGACTGTCACCTCCACGTTTTACCCAAGGGCTGGATCTTGTGCTGTATATACTGAAATTTGGGGGCACACCAGTTGTTAAAAATCCCAAGGCAAGCACTGATATTTACAAACAGGAGCACCACTTCCTAGAGAGAGAGGAGTTTGCAGGCTGGTCTTCAGCTTGCAGATCATCTGCAGCTGCCCTGTGGGAGGATAGTTTTTATAAATAAAATATTTGGGAACAGTGGTAGTTACAGCATTATTAGAAAGTCCAAAAAAAGATATCAAAGGGCAGTGTTGCATGTGTTGAACAACAAGTCTGCAGTTTTCTTTCCCCGAACAGCTGTATACTTCCATACTATGCCCAGAAAAACAGAATTTTTAAGGTAGTTTAAAACACAATGCAAGATACATGTTTTAAAAACTGGTGATATTGCTTTTGTGTACACATGAAATTGATTTTACCTACACAATTAGCTCTGGTTCTTACCATCTTTACATACTTTGCTACAACATCTTGAGGCTTTTTTAGGTGACTCAGGAGCTGCCTTGACTCCCCACTGATGTAGGAATAAGCCCAGTTCCTATGTTTACTGCTGAGGTGGGAAGGACTCACATAGGAACAGGCTTCATGTTTTCTCATGCTCAGAAAAATTATAACTTTAGGATTTGTGTTGTAATATGCCAATGAAAAACCTTCTTCCTCTGCTATTCTTTGTCATATTGAAAAGACTCAATTTACTGAAACTTGTGTTTGAATGAAAAAGTTAAATAATTATTGGATAACAGGTATATAATACATTTACTGTTTACACTGAAAAAAAGTGAGATAGACCAAAAACCTGCATAAATGTATGAAAAGAAGTTCATCAAAATACATCACCCAGCCTGAAGAAGATGCCAGCAACAGAGAGTATCTGCCAGACACAGAGGCAGGAATACACTGTGATACACAATGTCAGTTCTTTGTAAACAGAACATTTCACTGAGCTGATTGATGTGAAAGGCACAGGGGCTCCCAGAGCATGCTTTGAGATTAAATATTACTACCAGACCTGTAGATCATTACTGCATCACTGTCCAGACTTTCAGTGGGACAAATACAAATATCTGGACTGATCTCGCTGTTTCTTCCTACACAAGGTCATTTTATTCAATCAGAGACTCCAAAATACAGCTGAGCCTTGATTTTGCATGACCACCAAGCATAAGCGTAGCAGTAAGTTATGACAGAATTTTATGGCAATCCATGAGATTTTTAGGATAACACACCATTCAATTAGGAGTTATTGAAAGACAATGATTTTCTAGGCAGGTTTGAGTCAGATTTCTCAAAGAATCTCTGGATTTTCATTACGCTATTAGTACCAGTATTTAAAAAAAAATCTGATTTTCCTCTGACATACTAATGAGAAAGTGTTTGGTTTGGTTCCTAGCAGTTATTGTCCAAAACTGACCACAACAGCATCGGTCATAGAAGACTTGGACATTAATCTTTAAAAATTATGTAATTTTATTTATTCATAGGAAATGCCTACAATGCTCACAAAAGAAAGTTTCCCACTGTTTTGGGGATGAATGTGTGTGTGACAAGGCTATCCCTCTGGTTTCAGCAGTGCATTTCTGTAAAACAAGAGTCATTATTCCCTCTGTCCTAGTAATCACAAAATCTTCAGAACTAACCTTTCCAAGCAAGCTTCCACTGCAGATTTTGTTTCCTGCATATATTTCAGAGCTGAAATAGGAACCCACAGAACATTTCTGCATGACACTATCTGAGCTGAGGGTCAAAGACGTCTTGTATTGCTTTGGGTAGGGTGTAGGAGTTGGAGAAGACCTTAGCTAGGCATCATCCCTACAGAATATTTTTGTTGTTGTTGTTTATTTTTTTTTTAGCAGACTTGTGCCTGTTGTTCCCCTTTCACTTATTCTATCTTTGGTGTAGTATAGTATACATTATTTAAATAACCAGGGAATCTCTCTGGGCTCAAAACCACCTGCTGGCTTATATTAGCTAATTAATGGTGATTTATCCAGGTTACTAATTTGAGTGGAGCTGATTGCCTTTAGGAATTTTGAGAACGTTGTAAGAATTTTGATTATAATTATGCTTATTTGATGGGCAGTCTACTTAAAATACTTAAAAAAAAAATTGCCTGCCAGCTGATTCTTAACTGTGCCAAATGAATGACTCTGTGTTGTTTTCCTACTCGAGATCATGTATTCAGGTAGTTTGTTTACTCTGATACTCAATTTCATCTTGGTCTGACTCCCTCTGATTTTCTCTTTTCTATCAGGGTTTATTTGCCTAGCTTTGAAACAATGACTGCTTGAAAAATAGTCCTGATCTTGAACCTGCGGAGCTTAATCATTTTCACAAAAACTAATATAGCAGATTCATTTTAGCCAAACTTCTCTGTCATGCTGACCTGATTCCCAGGGCCTGAAAGTGTGAATTTAATGGTGGTACAATGTCTGAGGTAAGAATATAATAGAAACCTCTCAGCAGTATATCTATTGGATCAGTGTAATTTCTTTTTTCTCTATTGGTCTCAATGTCTCTTAAGGCAATCTAGTCTGCAGACAGCAAAGAAGACCAGCCTTCTCTTTTATTGTGATCCCAATGCTACTTATACTAAACAAAGAATCAAGTCCCTCGATAAGGTAGGCAGTAGACATAAGCACATAATCCTAGAGGAAAATTTACTCTATTACAAAACTTACTATTTTGCTGTGAATTCAAGAGGATGCTACTTGGAGGTCTATCCTGAAGAATAGAAGACAAAGTTATTACAGCATAGAGGTATTACTACTGCTTTTTAACATTAGGGATAAGTATATTTTTATCGTAATCATTTTCAGGTACTAAAAATGAGAATTATATACTGTATTCTGTGGTGGTAGATATGTTGTCTTCCAGTACACATTTGCAGATGAAAATTTAACAGAGCTAAAACACTTCCCCAAACTGAAACAACTGTTTCCAACGTAACTCCAGCATGATAAAATCTACTTCTGGTGGATTTACTGTCATAAAAATATTCTTATTATGCAAATTCCTTCCACAGAAACTTCTATGATAAAGGAAACTTAGGATATGATGCAGCATAACTGTGCTCTCACAAGGTCTTTATACAAAGCTTTCTGTCAAAGTCTTGTCTGCTACTGAGGAGGTGGAGGAAATTGTAGACAAGTTTCCTAAAAGTCTCAATTAATTTTATATGAGAAAGTATATGAAAAGCTATAATTTCTGGAAAGTGTCTTTAAAACTGGATTGCTCCATTTAAGCATTTATTTCCACATCTTTGACTGAAATCCAAGAAGTCCAAGATAATAAAGAATGGTCCTGCAATACTGCTACTGTTCAGAATCAGAATCAACTGTACATGGACTATTTTGGTCAAATAATTTTTTAACATACACTTTCAAGACTTCCAAAATCACACACATTCTCTTTTCTCCCTAGGCTTCTTATAAATAAAGTGTGTATTTCCTTTGGGAGTTCTGGGTAATCAACATCTCAAACTGCTTTAAATATTTAGGTATGGTTTTCACTGCCTAATTTTAAATAGCCAGTATTAAAGAGATATGACCTTAGGTTTCAGTGAGCTCTTTCCTTGAATAATGAAAGATTAAGAGAAGAATTAACAAATAGCTGTGCTTTTCTGTGATTATTTAAGAAACAAGTAAAAAAGATGCATCAGAGAGAAAAGGTGAGTCAACATTTGCAAAGCAAATCAGTGGTATGGAGTGAAATAAATTCCTGTCTCATAGTGCACACCCTCAGTGCCTTATCCTCTCCAGATAGTACTCTCCATGTGCTTTTCTGGTAGTTCTTTCCTTCTTGTGGTGACAAATGTTGCTTACTATATAAATCAGACTTTTGTCCAATTTAGGCTGCTCTTTATTGTTATGCTTTTCCTCTCTGAATAGTGATCAATGAAATAAAGCAGAGTAATTTTTTCCCTGTTCATTCATTAAAAATTACCTTATTGTTAAGTAAAATGGAGACAAAGGACAGAGGTGTTACAGTTCACTTCTGCAGCTGAATTTGTTCAGCCAGATCACAGTAAAAGCAACAAGGCTTTTGTTGTCTTCCACAGCAAAATAACTACAGCTACTGTTAGTTTTTTCACACAAAAAACACACCTTTTTTGGCAGTGAAGACAAAGCCAACTCTCCCTCTAGTTCCTCTACAGTCTTTGATCTCTTAATTCCCATTTCTCCTTCCCCTTGATGTTCTGGTCTCTCTGATCTCTGTTCATCACTACCATATATGTCCATATAATCTCCCACCCGTAATAACTTTAGGACAACCAGAATCTCATCCTTAATTTCTGGCAGACATGCATGTCTTTGGAAATAAAAAACTAGGCAACCTTGCAGTTTCATTTTAAACCAGTTCATCAGTGATGTTTTGATTACGACTGCCCAAATTCAGTGAACAAGTCAGTGAATCATGTCTATCAACACCAGACTTCAAGATTTTATATTAATGAAAAATATGTAAAAGAAAATCCAAGGGGCTCTTTGTCATATCATTTCATATTTAAAGTATTGTCTGATTTAGCTCACTCAGTTGCTGGTCGTGAACATGTGAGTTTTGCTCAATGTGTTGATAACATAATGCTCCATTCTAATTTTTGAGAAACTTTTTGATGTGTTTACCTAATATGTGTCTAAGAAAAAAGACTAACCTTTCAGTAACTAAATGAAGTAGCTGAACTTGAAAAAACCAGGATATATATGAAGTGTTTGCCATAACCACATACTAAAAAAACAAATGAAATTATAAATTACATACAATACCCTCAAAATCTGCTGCGTCTCACATTCTGAAAAGCAATTGATTGGAAGATACATGGCATTGTGATATCTAGCAAATGTATACCTATTAGTATTCCTTATTTTTAAACAAGGAGTTCTCCCAATTCCTCCACCACAAAAATGAATGTGCTGACTAATCAAACTAAATACTGTTTACCCAAAGAGATACTATAGAATTAAATGATATTCATATTATTAACCCCCTTCTCCATAATTGACGAAAACATATAGAGCTTAAATTCAAATCTCTGAACAAGGGATGCACCAAACTTCCCCTCTGTAGAATGTACTTTGTTTAGGCTCTATTTAGATGTAAAACATCTAGGACTGCTTGGTATTTTGAACACACTGTATTTTTCACAAATCAACTGTGCAGCTTCGGACTTATTAATCATTATTTTAAAAAAGACCTTCTCATGAAAAAATGCCCTTTAATGCCCTTTACCTCATAGGTACTGTCTTGTGCAATGTACTTATTAAAAAGAGCACATCCCTGTAGCCCAGAGGGCTGACAGCTCCCTCCAAAGCTGTACTGCTGCTCTGAGCTAACCTCCAGGGGCTACTCGAGAATGATGCAGCCTTCATCCCCTCCTACAGAGTCTGAACAGATCATGCCTACAACAGTCTCAGCCTCAGCTATCCTGAGAAATCCTTTTCCTGAGGTGGTTACTGAACTCCCTTCTGGTAGAGAGGCAGTTTGGCTGAGCAGAGAAGGAAAAAAAAAATCACCTATCATTTTCAAAAAATTTCAAACAATTTTATGAAAGAATAAGAACATGGATTCAGTGCAACTGAGGGCTTTTTTCTCCTGCTCAGACACAGGTAACATTTGTTTCCATTATATCACTCATCCGTGACTTTTTATCTCACATGATGAAAATATAACAAAGAAATAAAACTGCCAAACTCTGAGCCTTATGACTGAGACAGGGAATGCTTGCAGACAGCACTGAAGAACAAAAAAGCACTGAACAAATTCAGTTCAAAAAGACTGATCATATCCTGAGGTACAGCTAGGGCTTTTTTGTTGTTGCCTGTTAGAAGTGGCATAAAATCTTTAGAGATTTTTTCCTCCAAAGATGATATTTCTCTAGTTTACTAGATACACTGTTTTGCTTTGCATGAACACCCTCTTTGACATTAAGTTCAGCCTTCAGGCTAGCGTCGCTTATCTCTGTTTCCAAAAATCCTCATATTTGATTGTCACATTTATTAAGTCAGACTCTGAAAAAACTTCCATCAATCTGTAGCCCTTTTCCCTTTCTCTCCTTCCTCCAAAATGTAAGCAAATAATTTAAATGCTTGTAGGAAACTGTTGAAATTATAGATACAGTTTAACCATAAGGCATTGCACACAATTCATTTTTCAAATAGTTGTCTGAATTTCAAATCTATAAATATTTGTAATTTCTAGAGGCCAAAAGACATGGAAAAATACTCAAATATTTAATATATTACAATATACATCCCATGCCTCAATTTTGTATTTGCTTAGTTTCCTTTGAAAAGCCCTTTCTTGGGTTATAGATTCCTTAATATTGAGTAGAGGAAGAAAACACTACAGACTGAATAGAGTTTCTGTCAAATTCATCTTAATTGTTAGCTACCTATGGCTAACCTTGAGTTTACATGGAAATATTTTTAAATCGAAAAAATAAAATTAAATTAACATCATACTATACCGGAAGACTTGTCAGCAAGAGAAACAATCTTGTGAGTGCACACAAAATGTTGAATGAGAAAATGGATCTCTTAGCTGACCCCAGCTAGAGCGGAAACAGGCATTTCACTTGCAGCATGTGGTCATTTTTAAATGCGATTTACCAGAGGTTCTAGGATTCCAATAATGGGAAGAGATTAAAAGGTTCTGGGCTGAAAAGCGGAGATGAAAAAGGCTGGTTTGTTATTTTAGCCAGGGAGGGAGGGAGGGAGGGAGGGGAGGGAGGAGGGAAGGAAGGAGGGA
>VXBQ01010077.1:107054-168701 GCA_013400175.1 Phainopepla nitens | reverse complement strand
GGAGGGAGGGAGGGAGGGAGGAAGGGAGGAAGGGTCCAAACTGCAGCTGTGAGCTTTGCTCCAATAAGTGGATTTCACTCTCAGTCTTCATAGTCCTCCCTCACATTAAACCTCAATAGGAAGCTGATTCCAGCTTCCTATTAATAACCAGCAAAAATCAATATTGTTGCCATCAGAATCAATGGGATGGAAAAATTTGATACTTTGGTAGACTTAGAATGGTTTCTGCAGAGGAGAAAAGCATGGATAAGAAGAGAAGAAAGAGCTGGAGAACTTCCAGAAAGGAAAGGATGAGGGGATGAACTGGGGTAGGCGAAGAATATCTTTCAATATCCTTAAGCCAAGAAGTATTTTGGAAGGCTGTTTTACAAAACCTATCAACATCTTAAAGCTGACTTCACAGATGGGCAAACTGAGACACACAGAAATGAAATTTATTACCCCCCCTTTTTAGCAAATGAGTCTTTATTGCCAAATAAAATGGAGTTTTTTGTTCTCTTTTTCTAGGCCATGAAACCCTGTCACGGGCATTTCAAAGGCTTATCTCCAGAATTACAGCATGTTGGGAATGCTGTTGCCTGTATTCTGATATGAATGTCAAAACATATATAAATCACCCTCACCATAGTGACAACTCATAAACCACTGGAAAAAAGTTCCTACAATGTTGCAAAGTTTTCCCCAGTGGCTAATCAGAAGCATCCTTCCATTAACTGCAATTTTTCAGTCCACTACTTTTAGTTCAACCTGTCATGGACAAAGAGAAAAGATCATTATTTATTTTATGCCCCTCTTCAAATTCTGCAAAGCTCAGACCCGTGATTTTGTTCTTCCCTGAGTCTCTTCTATAGACACGGAAGCTCAAATCAATATTTTCTTTTGGTCACGATTTTTATCTCTTTTTCATCCTTCCTGCACCTTCTCCAGCTGTTCTGCATACTCCATAAAGCATGAAACCCAGCACTGCTATGATACTAAGCCGAGACCTTACTGGTGTTGAGTAGAGCGGAAGGATTACTCGAGGAGTCATCATTTTTTAATACTCAGGAAGATGTCTGCAGATTTCACAACAGCTTAACACTGTTCATTCAGGTTCAGCCTGTGATTGACTGCTAGTCCTGATTTTTTCCCACCCTCTACAGAACTGGTACTTGCTCCCTTTTTGTAATTCTGCCTTTTATTACTCCTGATTACCTATACTCACACAAGCACACACAGAAGGGGGAAAACATTACGTGTGTTTCTCAATTTGCCAAGATCCTTTAGAATTGCACCACCATGAACAGAATGCTTATGTTCTTTCCCTAGTTTGTGTTTTCTTCCATAGTAAAGTATACTTACTATTCCAGTGTCCAGATAAGGAATGGAAATACAACCTAGTATAGACTCAGATCCTTGTAGAATAGCAAGCTAAACAGCTTTCCATTTCTAACAACAGCCACAGACAGCTTTTATTTGTCAGAAGTTTTTTTAATAATCATTATTCACCCACTTGATAGTAGATTCATGCAGCTCAGGCTTCCTTTCTTGCTTCTAAATGTTGCATATATCAAAAGCTCCAGACAGATTATATCAGATATATTCTCCTAATTTTAACTTCTTTACCTGGAAGTCCTGTTGCCTGGTAATTATTTCAGCTTGACACAGTTAGCATTAGCAAACAGATTTTGGCTGTTTCAGATTTCCTTTTTTTCTTCTAGATATCTATTAAGCATCTTGTTGTAGGTTCTGGTATTTTTCCAAGACTGGATCTTAAGTTGATCTATCTGAAATTCCATGGTGGTTCCTCTTTTTCCCTTTCTAAAAACAGGCATCAGGTTTGTCTTTTTCCACTACTCTGGAACCTGACTTGAACTCCATCAGTTTGCAGAAATGGCTAATGACCTCGGGATTTTTCCAGCCAGTTTTTTAAGGGTTGTAGGATGAAGTTTCTGCAGCTCATATCTCCTCTAAGTACTCTCTAGCCTACTTCCTCCTGTTCTAGCATAGGATCTTGCTGATTTTTTTTTTATTCTTGTGGCACACACAAACTCTGTTTGCCACATGATCCCAGCTGACCTTTTCAGTGAAGACTAAAGCCAAAAAAGCATTAAAGCACACTGGCCTCCCCTAGGTCATCTATTAAGAGTTTCTCCCCCCTGTCACAGAGCAGACTAATACTGTCCTTGATCTTGCACTGGCTAATAACATGCTAATAATTTGTTACCACTGATGGCCCTTGTTAACTGTATCTCTACCACAGCTACTCTTATTTTATATTTTATCAGAACACATATCTTTTCTCCTCTGCCACATATTCTCTCCATCCATTTCTTCATTCTGTGTAATTAAAAAATCTCAAACAGTTACATTGGTATATAAAAGGAGATGTACTTCTGGCATGCACCAAAACATACACGTCTGCCTTAAAAATGTCCTGATGTTATGAATTTTTCAGTATTAGAAGGAAAAGAGGTGCTATACAAACAATGCTTTAACCATTTATTGATTGGTGCTTTAACAACATCTGACTCTGCTAAAATCACAACCAGATGTCTAGAAACTCATTGTTTTATTTAAACTCAATGTTGCACAGCTGCCAATTTCAGAGACTCGAGTTTAGGGATAAAAATTGTTGCTGACAAACAAATTCACTGGAAAGGAAATAATATCAAAATTAAACATATCTCAGCACCGGACTTTTGGCATGCTTCTTAGTACAGCTACTGAGAGGTGGGTATAACAGAAGCAGTTCCCCCAGGGTCTGGCAACAGTGAGGGCACCATCTGGGTTCTGTGGTCTCAGAAAGTGCAAGGGGAAGGGGAGGGAAAACTCAGGAAGGGGGATGAGAGGAAAATATTATGAAGGGAGATGACTGCCATGACAAGTGAGAATAAGAGAGAGGGGGAGAACAAATGTTTTGCTTCCTTTGGAGGCCCAATAACTGGTATCTCTGTCCTTCAAATGTGAAATTTATTACTTAAATCCCATAAATTATTTTTTTTCTTCTCTAACTTGCATCTGAAAGTAAACAACAAGCAAATGAGCACTAATTAAAGGTTAGCTTTTTAAATCTTATTGAAATCTTTTGACTGAGCTATTTCTAAAATAAGGGTTCACACCTGACCTTCACTGCAGTGAAACTATATGGGCAGGGATTACTCACATAAGCAAGAATCACAAATGTATTTCCTAATACACTTGAATAAAAAAAAAAAAATTGGTCCGTGTTTCATGGATTTGAAACAATAAAGAAAAGGCTTCAAAAGCGATCTTATTTCTGTTTATCTCAAGTTAGAAAGAAAACAAATGAATAATTTGCAAAGCAACAAGAATTCAACCTTGAAATGCCTGTGGTCATCAATTGTTGCAAGAAAGGAAAAACAAAATGCAAAAGGAACATGGGGATTACATTTAAAAACCAAAAAAAGAACAGCTTCTATACAGAAGAAATGTTTGCTTTATACTCTGCGCAGATGCTGTACAAGCAAAATTCTCAGTATATTAATATAAACTGTCTGAAAAAATTCAACCCGATTCCATAAGACCAGCAAAAACAAAACAAAGGGAAGCATGACGTTTATGGGTTTTTCCTCTAGCACAACCATGCAAGCTGAGCTGTGAAACTGTGATGGAAATATTAGAGCTGTTGTGCCTGAAAAAACGCAGTGATCATTTCATTCTTCCTGTCTTTTAATGCTCCAGGGTTTTGGAGACGAATAGGAGCAATAAGTTCACTTTGCAGAATTAATGCTGTAATTCTTTATCATAAGAGCAGAGCATTACCTCAATCTGATTTTTCTACAAAATGGTTCAAAGTCTATTTTTAATGATGGCCCTAATTTGTTAACACCTTTTAAATTATTAATCCCCTTTATATTCAAGTAGTTATTGCATGTCATAACAATGTATCTATGCAGGGAAATTTAATAGTATTTTCTGCATGTCAAGAAAAGGCTTGTTCTGCAAAATGCTATTAAAACTGATAATGAGCTAAATATTTGCCATAGCAAACACTGAAATTACTATATCAATCAACTTTGGGTTCTCTTATTCAATAAACAAAATTTAACCTATTAACTTTGCCTAATTTTAGGCAGGAAAAAGCTTGTTTTCAGGCATATCTTGCCCTTGACTTCATATCTTTATCATCTGATAACTACATTTTCCTGGCCAATTAAGCCATTGTTTCGAATCAAATGTAGCAATATAAGCCTTTTATTCTGTCTTGAACGCAACTATATTACTGGATCCTGAATACAATTTTCTCCCAGCAAATTTAGACTACATTTTAAAGCTCACATACATCACAGGAAGATGATAAGCTATGTTCCTGAAGACACCTTTCACATTAAAGCAAAAAAAGAAAGAAAAAAAAAGGATTTATGACGAAGTCAAAGGGTAAAATAAAACCTTATATTGCAAATTTCTTAACTCTTCAGATCTCCCCAGATCTGTTTACCTGGCAGGATGCTTGTGTTAATATTTTCAGAAAAAAACCTCCAAAAATACAAAAACCTGCATGCAAGCATCGCCACTGACAGGCACGCCAAGGAGAGCATCCTCTTTCACGGGCATCTGAAGCATAAATCTGAATGCTGATTGAATATCTAACACCCCGTTCAGTGACAAAAAAAGAGGCAGGTTCCATCTCTGCCGGGCACAAACGAGCTGGAATGGTTTATTACATAAGCTGGGAGCCTCGCCTCGGCACTGTGTGCTGCCGGGGGACGCTGCTGCTCATGCATAAGTGGCTGCACTCACCCTCTCGTCGCTTTTGTCACAGCAAATTGTTGTGTGATCAAGAGGTATCAAAGCGCACCCTCTAGAGGCTAAATACAACCCCCGGCACCCACGCTCCCCTGCCCGCACCCGGGGGCTCTTTCTGGCCCCACGTCACCTCCTGCAAACAAAATGACCACAGTCAGTCATCAGAGCATATTAAAAAATAGCAGCTTTGCATTGGTGTCTCGATGTACAGTGTTAGAAGGGAAGGAGTGCTCTTTTGTGAGTGCACCCTGCATAGCATTTCTGTCCAGGACGGTAGGGAGGTGGAAATTAATTGAAGAATGAGATTTTTTTTTTTTTACTCCTGCCTACATGCCTTGCTCAGGCTGGACTCCATCATGAAGCTCATCACAACTTCAAGGAAGTGTAGAGGAAGCAAAGTGCAGTCAAAAGACACAGTCCCTCAGTTTAATGGAAAAGGGTGTATGTACTAAATTCAACAATCAGAGAATCACACAATGGTTTGAGTTGGAAGGGACCTTTAAAAGTTATCCAGTCCAGTGAGCAGGGACTTCTTCAACCAGATCAAGTTGCTCAGAGGCCCATCCAACCTGATCTTGGATGTTTCCAGGGACTGGGCATCCACCACCTCTCTGGGCAACCTGTTCCAGAGTTTTACCACTTTTATTGTAAAAACCTTCTTATTTATATCCAGTCTAAATCTACTCTATTTCCATTTAAAACCATTGCCACTCATCACAACAGGTCCTGCTAAACAGTTTATCCCCACCTTTCTTAGAGGTTCCCTTCAAGAGCTGAAAGACTGCAATGAGGTCTCTCAGGAGCCTTCTCTTTTCCAGGCTGAAAAAACCCAGTTCTCTCAGCCCTTCCTCATGAGAAGTGCTCCAGCCTTCTGGTCACATTTGTGACCCTCCTCTGGACTCCCTCCAACAGGTCCATACCTTCCCTGTGCTGAGACCCCAGAGCTGAAAGGAATAATCCATGATTCTTACTGAAAGACAATTTCTTAATACAGAATATTTCCAATTAAATGATGGAGAGCCACTGCTGAATGGAAATTAACTGTTCTGTAAGTATCATTTAAGTAAGACAAAGCCACTTGTAAAGGCTCATGCTCGTGGACCTTTTTCTTCAGCTTACAATGAAATTATTGCTTCTTTTCTCATGTTTCACATCCTAAATAAAGTACCTGTGTGAAAAAATACCAATTTCATTTGATTAAAGACAAGAACAGTATTAAGCTCTTTTTCCTATATAAATTAACTCATGAGTTGACCCCTCAGAATTCCTCTCAGAACAATACTGTCATGTTAAATCTCCTACACTTCGCTTTCCAACATGGAACTGTGTTCATTAGGAAACAATTTTCTATTAAAGATCTTACTTTTCATAATGATTAATAAAAATTGTGATTTTTCAAAAGGATACCATGGATTGGTTGTAAGTACATGTTAAATTGTTTCATGGTTTCCTCTGGTCATCAAGACAGACCAAATTTTTAGGTAAAAGTTTGCAATTCCTCATGTATATAACTGCACTGATGTAAACAAGACTGAGCTTGTGTCAGGAATTTGTGTGTAAGTGCAGTTAAATGATAACAGCAATTATCCCCCTAGTGAGCATAATAAAGCCATGAAATTCTGAATTACCTTAAGGTTAAATTGAGAAGAATCTCCCATTTACAGAGAGATTGCTGTTGAAGGTTCAGAAACATTCTCAGTTTCCTTGCAGTGACATGCAACACATAAAGAATTATCATTAGTGGCTGCAGTTTCAGTTAGAACTGATTTAAGGAACGCACTTTGTAGCATCAAGTATTGCTGCCTACAGTTGCTGCTCATATGACAGGAAAATGAGGATAAAGAGCGACTTTGCATCAGGGGAGTGTTGGTCACTCTTGTCTCACACTGTGCCAATACAGAGAAGCACACACTGGAGTTACACCATGCAGAGACGTGGTGTGTTATATGCATTTCATGCAGTCAGGAGGTACAGGGGAAAGCACTCCACCAAAATCAGCCAGTGGAGACAACTTTGGAATACGGAAAGATCTATCAAGAGTTAGGATTAATTAAAATAAAAAAAAAATTAATTTACTGGGGAATGAGTCTGTGAATAATCCCTTTTAAAATCAAAAATATTACTTAAAATATTAAATAAAATGTAAAGTTTCAGCTATCTCCTGCAGCAACCAAACTTATCAGCTGTAGATATGTCAGAATCACAATTAAAACAACACTGATGGAGGAAAACTTTTTTCACCTGTTTCCAGAAAAACAAGGTAAGAGGTGCTGTAAGAGCACAATCCTTCAGTCTTCTAAGTAATGATTACTTCGAAAGCTCTTAAGCCCTTCCTTTATCCATAGAAACTGAGATTCTCAGGCACATAGGAAGCCTCAGTCTAGTAAAATGAAATGCAACAGCCTCCTTAATATCTAGACCACAAAGTTCTGTGTACACAGTATTCACAAGGTCAGGGGAAAAAAAAGTTTTCCCCTTAACCGAGACTGTTTATGTCAGACATGAGCAGGTCTCACACATGCATCTTCAGATACAAATACTTGAAAATGTTTACACATAGAGAGGCACTGGAGACTCAATGGTTATAAAAACTTGAACAAGAAGCTCAAGTTTATGGAAATCAATAATGGAGAACATATTTCATTTTAAGTCTGACAATTTTCTTCTTTTTTTCCATTAAGAACACACGTCCCCAAACACAATATAACAACCAAAACAGTGTGTGCCTCTGCAGTGCACAGTGTACATGTAAGTAGGGGAGAGAAACATCCTTTTTCTCCAGAGAAGCTCCATTAATCAGTCTGGAGATTTCAGAACACAGTGAGACAACTGAAATTGGTAGAAGAAAATCAAACACACCTCTATTTCACATGGAGTGAAAGAATGTATGGAAGATCAGCTCACTGCCTGGCCATAACTATTTCCACAGGATACACTTTCTGTTCAGCTATGATGAAATCATTTTTCTGAAGCAGTCTCCTTGAGCAGAATGTTTGCTGGATGCAATTTGAGTGGGTTTTATTGATCATTTGATCTAGTTGAAGATTGATGCTTTTTGTACTCTCTTCCCTTAGTTTTAACTTCTGCAAAAGACAAACACAGCCTCAGATTTTCTTTTCCATGAATGAGTCCTAAGCAAACAAGAGCCTTGCCAGCTTCTAACTTAGGTTGAAGCATCTCCGTAGGAAACTTCTACTAATGAAGGCAGCTATTATTAGTTAGGATAGAAAAAGGAGCAACATTTAGAAATGATTTTGAGTCGAGAAACTGGAGCAAGGGAGCTCTGGCAGATAGTTTTAAAATAGATTCCAAGATGAGAATAAAACCCAAACCCTTAATTAAGTTGCTGTGGAATGGGAAAAAAAGAAAGAAAAGGGAATAAAAGCATTTAACAAAGGCTCAAAAGGTGAGCTATCTGGCTTGTAAATATTTTGATTTTTCATTGCAGAAGAGTGGCAAAGAGGAATTGGTATAACTTTATGAGAACCTGAAGTTGTGAAGGCATGCAGTAGTACTGTAATTTTATTTTTTGAGGATATAGATTGAAATAGTGAACTCAGAAACTAGAGAAAAGTCAGTCTGGGTTTCTGAAGTATCAAAATATCCAATCTAGAATGGATAAAGAGTCTGCTCAGTTCTCCTATTTATAGAAAAAAAATAGAAATTTTTTTAATAGAAAAAAAAATCCTCAATCATAAACAAGTGTCTAAAGTATTTTATTGAAGATCAGTTAAGATTTGCATCTCTAGGAAGAGCTGAAGTATGAGTGGATTAACTCGCTAAAATGAATGGAGAAATCTAGCTGCTTTCCTGCTTCAGAAACTTATATAAGGAGAAGAGTCTTGAATTATGTACGAGACTTTGAATAACAAAGCTTCACAGCACTTAGGGAGATGGTTTAAGAACACGTAGCAACCCTTCCCCCTGCACTGGTTTATTTCTTGGGCATGAAGCCCTGGTTTTTCCTGCCCTTTTGGGGTGAATACCAGCCTACTGTGCTCAGCTGAGTGATATGGACTAGTCTTCCTGGACACTATAACTGGAAAATAAACAAAAACGGAACCAGGACATTTGCATTTCCTCTCTACCTCCTTCCATCAGTCACACTCGTAAGGAAGAAGTACATTCCATTATACATAATTTATACTTACACTAAGTAATCCTTATAACCATCCTTTTCAGAAATCACTAGAAAATTTTCTTCTAAACACCAGTATGCACCAGATAATTCTTGTCTCTGAGTTTATTGCAAATATGGAAGGGATGAATTTGAAGAACAGACACAAACTCTCAATTATAGACAATTTTAGACAAATGAAAAACTTCCTGGTTTATTCCTTTTTTCCTGCATAATTTTATCCTTTAGAATAGATTGTTTGTGGATGCTGTGGAAAATCAATTGCCAGATTTTTCTAAGAACAGACAAGACAAACTTCTCTTGGAAATTACAAAAATACTTCGTATTGTTGCCCCTGTATAGGGACCGGAGAAGATGACTTCCTAAAGTCCTTTCCACTACTATTTTTCTATGATCCTATGCTTATTGTCCCAGCTCATTAAATTCCACAGTTCTGGAAAAGACTAGAGATGATGCTGCCAAGGTGATTTGGGCATCTTCAAATTAACCCCACAGGCTTTGGCACTGAGAAACACAAAGATTGCCAACTGCTCTCCGCTTTTTCCCTAGACTGCCTCTGATCCTTCTAACTGGCATCTAGTCAAAGTAAGACTGAACTTGTACACTTCTGTTGAAAGGAACCAAAGTCCCAGAGTTTACAGAGACAAATGTTAGAACTAGATTATTTTAAATAGCAGATTTTACCTATATGGAAAATAAATGTAGGTTTGATTGTCCTCTCCAAGTATCTCTAAGTAAAGAAAACCTCTGTCTCATGTCTTATCATGTTTGACTTCTATGTCTGAGGCACTTGGATCTTCACAAGTGGTGAAGATCCCAAATCTCTCCATCAGAAGACAATTATTTCCCCTTTCCAGACTTTATTGAGAACAAATATCTTTTTAACAGTGTCATTAACATATACTAAAAGAAGCCAAGGGAATATACCCAAAGAAGATGACTGAGAGATGCTTTACAATACTGGGAAGCAAATTAGATGAGTTAACATTGCCGATAATTTAACTAAGAAGCTGAAAATATTACAATACAACTTTAAAGAAGCAACAGTGGCAGTTTGTTGATATTTGACTAACAATTCCAAAAGATATGTCAGCCCTACTGACTCCACTTGCATATAGACAGGCTGTTAAATGGTGAGAGCCAGTAGGTTAAGTTATTCCATGTAGATAAAGTCTGACTCGAGGGTTCAAGGCTCAGCCTGGCAAGATAACAGCATGTTCTATGATTATGCAGGGAAGAAGCACTTGAGCAAACAGCGTCTGAAGAAATGCCACGCTGAAAATGCCACAGTATCACTAGGACAATGAATAGCATCAATAGTGATGGCTACCTCTTTCTGCAAATATCAGATATCATAGCATGCAATTTATCTGCATCCAAAAAATGTTTTCAAACTTGCACTATAAGGAATCTTAGTTCCTGAACTGATACTCAATTCTCTCTGGAATTGAAAGAGATGGAGAGATGTCATGTCTTCTACTGGAACCTCCTTCTAGCAGTTCCAAAAGACTTACACTGATCTCTTCAGTCAAGAGAACTAACTCAAGGAGAGTTAAGTGTCCCGCTGTTTTAATTCTGTGGAAATAAAACTCATATGAAGAAAGAATTATACTGCAGTTTGCACAGTATTACTTTATGCTGCAGATTGTGCCTGGTATTACCAATTCCAGATGACTCAGGGAACAAGTGATTTAATTTGAAAAAGAAATGTTGCAAGAATCTAAACACAGAACTTAAATACAAGGTTCTAATGACTGAAATGTAAGGCCTAGATCTACTGCACAAGGACTATTGTGGACCAAATTGTAAATTTTAAGGTGATGCCTAAAAATCATAGGGAGACCTAATGAAATGAAATAAAAAAAGCAGCCTGAGTAAACGCAGCCTACAAAACTAAAAAGAAATAAAAACCAAGCAGCTGTTAATACAAGATGTATTGTTGCATGCACATAATGATGTGTATCTATACATTTTGTAGGTATAACTGAAGAAAAGAGTTCAAAATGCCCTTAAAAATTTATACACCTGGGCGCAAACCCTCTAGATTTCTTATGCAAATGAGGAAAAAAAACCCACTCTGAAAATAAACTCTTATTGTCACTTCAATACAAGGTTAAAATTGATCCATTGCTGACTTCATCCATTTGCCAATTGTAGACAGCTGTCAATACAGGGATTTGATTTCTTTATCCAAGCAACAAACATTTCATTCGTATCTTCAGAGAAAGATCTTGACTGTGAGCTGCAGTTTCACTGCCCCAACTCAATTACTGCATTCTTGAACTGCGATGTATTCATTTGTGGGCAGTGGGGCAGCCAGTGGGAGGGTATTGATTGGAGTATAATGTCATGTGTAGCAGCGAGAGTAAGATGAAAAGTGTTTTCTGCTTAATGGGTTGGTATTAAGTAGGTGGGAATGGCTTCTAATTAGGCAACAATTGCTGTGTTTCTCAGTTTCCCTCCCTTCCCTCCTCCTGTCGGTCACCAGCTGCCAATCTCTCTCTCCTTTTCCTTTTTTGTGTGGAGTTCATTGCTCACTGCAGTGAAAGCCTTTGTTTAAAAAAGAGGGCTCCCAGGGTCTCATCTGCCAGGGTACAGCTTGCTGCCTGCGATGAGTAGCAACTGTCAGTTTATTTTATCTCAACCTTTTCATCATTCTGCTGAAACTGGTCGAGTGAAACCACCTGAGAGACCTGAGGATTCAGTACCTAGAAGTCATTAGCCAGGACTGCTCAGTCTCTCCCCACACAGCAAGTCAACTGAACACTGCTTAAAATATAGACCACTTTAACCCCGTATTTTCCTACGATATATTAGGACTCCTCCTGCACCTTCCACATTTTAGTTGCGTGATCAGTCCTTAAATATACTACAAATATGATTAGTGAGTAACGTATTTGTCAGCGTTCCCCAGTAAAAATATTCTTTAGAAACACAAAATGCAACATACTAAAATCTAGTTATTAGAATAGCCTGAGTCAGAACCTCCCTGTTATGTAGGTTATGTTCTATAGCACGAATATAATACCTGGCAACTCCGCCAGTTATCTGAACCTCTGCTTGTCCTGAAGTTTTTGACAATGGAGTACAAAGGGGCAAAATCTACTTATAGTTACAGTTGTGCCACCCTCCTCAAAACAGTAGGATTTTGTGGGCATAAAAAAAGCAGTATTTGGTCCTAAAATTTTTAACATATATGCAACATTTTCTTCTCTTTACCATACAGATTCTCTCTCTGTATGTACACACATATATGTTCACATGCTCCACATGCATATCCACCTTCCAAAGGGCTAATGGAGCTGCAGTACAGTCATTAAAAACTTTAAGTATGTGAGAGAAAGAAATATTTTATTTTTAATGAAAACAAAACTAAATTTATTTAAATCTAATTCTACATCATTAGCCTGAGCTATCTTTTTTTCATAACTACAACTAACTTCTTGCGGTTTTTAATAACAGTTTTAATACAGCAACTGAAGAATTACTTTCCCCTGTATGAACAATGAGCCTTTTCAAGAGCTATAAGAGATGACAAGAACAGAAATCCAGTTATCCTTCAATATATCAGTTGATTTCTTAATGCTTGAAATTGCCAATGTTTCACCTCAATTCTCTTCTTACTGCAGCATAAGTGTGCACACTTTTATGAATATTAACAAAATGAAAAATAATTTGATTTAATACTATTCTCAGAACCGAGCTAAAGGTACCAGTGAGAACAAGCTCACTATTGGAGAATTACACATTTCAAGGCACTGTTTGGCAGACTGAAAGGTTTTGGATTCACAGAACCGGGCTCTATAACACCCTGAAGTGACATTTTCCAGCAGGAGCCTGAAGCGTGGGGTGAACAGAGGGCCGCAAGTGCTGCACGCAGGATAAGAAGTCCCTGGATACTGTGCAGCACACACCCCTCTACCCTCCTGGTTCCTACCAGCTGGTTTTCCTTGACACCTTGGGTATGAGCTGAAGTTCCTATTCCTCTAATTCCTTGGGTGCCCTCCATGAGCTGAGCAAGATTACTCTAGAGCACAGGCATCCTCTATTTTTCAGCTTCAGTTTTCTATCAGCAATGAGTGAAATGCATGGCGCTAAAAGGTGCCCAGTTGGGACACACAGACACAGTCAGGCAGCTCCGTGTCTCTGTTCATGTGACCTATAAATACCAAACAGTGAAATCCACCTTCACAAGAAAGACAGGGCTTGAGTATCGGCTTTCAGAGTCATTGGCATTAACAGATGAATAAACCTAAGGTTTACTTATAAGGGGCATTGGGCACTTAGAGTCCCCAATTCAAAATCTGCTGTGGAAGATTAATTCCCCACAGGCACTGACATCAGCTACATTATGTTTGACTAATATCTGTAGCAGCTCAATATACCCAAAATTTAAAAATATGCCAGAATTTTAAGGAAAAGGAACTATATTGAACTACTGTAGCAAACATGGAAAAAAATTAGAAAAAAAATTGAATAAGAACAATTTCAAATCACCCTCTCCATATTATTTAGTCTACTGGATAGATAATATCTAATAATTAATACTGTATGATAGTAGCTCCATGTTCAAAATAATGCACCTGTATGAAACACCATGAAAAATACTGAATATTTGCCTGGTTCTGTGGCAAGACCTGTATAAGGCCTTCCATGGGAATATTCTGTATTATAGATAATATTGAATGCTAACTGAGTGAGTAGAAACAAGCAGATGAGCCTGGAGGCATGGTCATCTACTTAAGCATGCTTTTGGATCTTCAAGCTAATTAATCACCCAGTTGTGTACTTAAACTTAGTCAATCCATTCCCACAGGTGATTAAGCTCTATTTAAAGGCCATTTTGATACTTCACAATTTTCTATTAATCAACTTGTTAAGATACTCAAAAGAAAGTGTGATTCTTTCCACTTCATTCTCTGATCCCAATGTAATAAAAACACAGAGCATGAAGAACAGTGTGGAAACAGTAGAAAAACACTGAAAAAAACTCTCAGCCCCCTCCTATTGATTCTACTACAAGCATAAAAGATATACCTAAGAAGATGTAAGTTGAGATGCCAGCTACTGGGTATAGAGGTAACTGACTTACACTCCTTAAATATTGGCATAAACATGCATAAAATTGGAATTCGGTAGGTGTAGGACCAAAGAAGGAGAAAGAATAATTTGCAGTATAAAAGTGAAGAACAGGCAAGAAAACACAAGAGAACAGACAAGGAATGAAGAGAAACAAAAAAATAATAAATGTTTCAAAACCAGTTCAAAAATTCACAAAATATCTCTGGTGATTACAGAAAAGAATAAAGAGAGGTGAATTTTTGGGCAAAAGAAATATGGTTTCATAAATACATAAAATTGTGGAAGTACAACACTTCACTTTTCAAAATAGATTGGCTTATTCTAAATGTAAATCATTTAAACCTTGACTATCTTCAGACCATAGAGTCTTAATAAAAACAGCAGTTTGTTACTTATAAGAGGAACATAAAAGGATGTATCTAGGCAGAGAAAAGGATCTCAGAAAAAAATTCTCTCAAGGATGCAGAAAAGAAAGCTGGCTTGGGAAACCCAGGAGAACGAAGGTGTTTGATACGCTGCCTGTGACTCCTGAGATGACCTAAGGGTTCTGTTACAGAAAATATGCACTGAACACAGTTTCTTTGTCTTGGCTTTGATTTTCTGTGTCCAAAGATTGTTGGGGAGCTTTGGGTAAGGAAGGGATTGCAGCAGAGAGCTGTTTTCATGTTGGCCTGAGGTCTAGACTGGTTGGCAGGTCAGCAGACATCACCAATAAAAGATCCTTTACAAAGTCTAAATGACAACAACCATCTCAATATTAAACAAACCCTCAAAAGTTTATCTCTGGCTCTTTATGAGGATCCATTCTCCTTCCTGAGCATAAACCTACCAGATACACTTCTGCTCTTGCATGCAGCAAAGGAAAGGAAAGGATGGGCATGTGGAGAGGCCCTAGGGCCACTTCAGAAGTTTTCCAACTGCCTGTTCCTACTTTGGCCCTGCCACCACCAGGGCACTGCCGGAGCACAGCTCCTGCTAGCTGTTTCATTTTGTGACACTTCTCTTCATCAATGCTGCAGTCAAAACTAAAACTTCAAGGTGCCTCAAATCAAGGATTTCTCCAGAAGTGGCCTAATGTGGCTGGGCAAGAGATTAAATTCTTCTGCACCATTCTATAAAATCAAGCAGGACTGAACTTCTGCCCTGGGAATTTTCGCTTTTTAAACTGGAAAGGAACTCCACTTATGTAGAAGTACTGACAACGCAGTACACAAAACTATGCTAGTTCAGTGCATAAAGCTACACTAAAGGGCCTGACAATATACTGCAGTTTGAACATCACTTCCAACTTTTTTTTTCCACAAGAAAGGACAATTCACCTTATTTAGGAAACCATTTTCTGCTGATCTAGGGAGCTTGTCTGAGAAAACACAGCTGGATGCCAACAATATTTAGCACAGGATGTGTCTAAAGGAAATATGTGGCACGATTTAGATGGTTCCATATGAAACATCAGATGGCAAAAAGCCTAGATAAGATCCAAATTCTCGTCTGGGTAAAATGTTTTTATATAACTATTGATGACAAGAACACTCACAATCACAGTCAGGGTGGTAGTGATTTTTTTTAACCTATAATACCACTTAGTCATAAAAAACCTGCCAGCTGGAAGCAAAGACTATGAAGAAACTTCTAACACATTAATCCATGGTTAAACATGAAAATGTTCCATGAACCCTCCGCTTAAATATGGTACAGGCAATCCACACACCTGACCTAGATCTGATCCTGTCTAGCAACTCTCAATTATTTACATCGGTATTTAAAAGAAATCACAGTAAAACTCCCTGGATATTGCATTTGTACAAAGCATGAGAACACTGAATATCAGCACTTCCCTCTTTTCAGACAAATTTCAGCCATCAACAGAAAATAGAAGAAGCCATTGCACTCCTGGCAACACTGACACAAATATTTATAATGTGTTCTCAGGCTCTTCACCGAGAATCTGGTGTATCCAGCCGCTGACCACAATGTGCTGAAAAACCTCCCTGTCACCCTCAGTTCTCCTCTTCACACTTGATTCTTCCTGTAGTCCAAGCAGTAATCACTCTCACTTGCTAAAAATATCAGAGTATCTCTAAGCACACTTAACACATACTTAAAAAACCAATCCAAACTAATAATAAATAATACAACATATATGAGCCACGTAAGCTGATTTTCAGACACACACCCACTCCATGCCATCAACATATATACACAAGGATGGTCTATTTCAACACTTAGTTAAGACTGCATTTAGACTTATTTAAGAATATTTTACAAGTGTATCTAGCATTAATATAAAAAATGACTGATATTTTTAAAAGCTACACGTGAGACAAGATAAAATTTTGAAAGTGATGAGTGCTAGGTGATGTGAGTAAAGAAGAGGTAGCACAGGTTTAACAAATTTTAAAGAAAAAAAGAATCAACTCTCAACTTTTTGTTTTCATAATAATTTTCCTTATTGTATATATTTCAGAATTTTTAGCCACTGTATTTTTTCCAGAAGGGAGAAAAAAATTCTGTTTGAGAAACCCCATAAAAAGGTGCAGAAGCCATCCTGCGGATTTCAGTGGGGGACTCAAGCATTTGAACTACTTTCAAAACAGGCTTAGTAAGAAGTGAGCCTTTGTGCCTCTGGCACAAGGACAGCCTTGGAGTCTGGACTTGGTCACACACCTCCTTTATAGAATTTAAAGTCATAGTTCTTATTTACCAGCGTGAACAATAATGTCTATAATTATATATGCACAACATATAACGAACAACAGTGTGTATAAGTCCCTTTCATCATGTTCAGTTGCATTTTCTGAGAACCCCCAAAATCTGTTTCTAAAATCCTTTCAGTTTCTCCCTATCTCCAGACTAGCACACAGTCCACAGACTGCTGAGAGGGAGGAGGTAACATTAGATGTTTTCCTGAAATTAGTGTACTTTAGACAAAAGAGACAGTAAAAAAAAGCAGTTTATCACATTATGAAGCAGCCTGTTCTGCTGTTGGACACGATTACCAAAACGGCCCATAAATTACACAGCTCTGGTAAGTTACAGTAGAGAAATGTTAACTGAATTTGTTTAGCATAATCCTTGATCTCATATCTCACTTCTGACTCTCCCACCTTTCATGGCTAATCCTTTTATTAACAAATGACAAAGTTACACACACATTCAATTTAAAACGTACCTGGTCAGATCTCTGTTTTCCAAAACATTAGAAATTTTGTGCAAGCCACATCTTTTACAGAAAAATGACTATAAAACATCTTCAAGAGCTTCCAAAAATGTGAATCAGTAAGATGCAAATGTAATTTTTTACACAACATAAAAGGACACAGTCACACTATGGAATGTATAATTCCTTACATCCATGAGAGGAGGCTGGAGAAAGAATATTGAGAGACTACATATTTGGGAGTAAAAGCTCATTGGATTGTATTTTACAAGCTATAGGTTTAGCTGGTGCATGTATTTTAAATTCTATTGAAGGCTGCTCAGATGTGGAGTACTAAAACTGGTCTCGATCATACTGAAGTTGATGGAACCAGATAATTCCATTGATCACAAGACTTCAGAATTTATGACAATATACAGCACTTAAAGCTACTATAAAAAAACTCCATGAACGTAAACACAGGAAATCTATGGTAAAATGTATCAATTTTGCCAAGTTCTCCAAAGTCAAGGAATGTAAATCTAAATTGTTGTTAAAAGCACATACTATTGCTCAAGAAAACAACTGAAGACTTTGTAGGACGAGGAAAACGTTGCATTTTAAGTCTACTCTTTAAAGTGTTGAGATGATTTCAAGCATTCAAGGGCTCTTGCTGAGGCACAGCCCTGCCAGACGCAAAAACCTAGACTGAGAGTTGCCAGACTCACAGAAAACAAATTCTGGTCAGCATTTCATGTAATCAACATGCAAAATCTGATTCAAAAATTTCCTGCCTTCAGCACCTTTAATTATTCTTCTTTCCTCTAGAAGGCGGCAAGTCAGGTGATTATTTATTGAAAGACCTACGAAATGTTTTCTCATCAGACAATGTTGGGCTGTAGGCTCCTTTTTAGGATTTTATGTGGAGTCACAATCCTTTTTGCCTACTGATTCTGCTGATAATGTTTTTTATCCATTTAACTAAACATAAAAAGACAATAAAAACCATATTTGTTGTTGCAGTGGCATCTCACAATGATATAAATAACTCTCTTGTAAGTGAAGTCAGGTGACTGAGTCAAAGGCAGCAGACAGAAACACATTCTTTTGCATTTTTAAACATTGTTTTCTGACAATCTCATCCCTTTTGTCCATGACAACTCTGGTCAAAACATCTATTTTATTAATAAATGTTGAGGTAAATTGAGTAATTAATGGTTCTTCCTGCATGGTTATTAAAACGATTGATTCAGAAAATAAGTCTTGGTTGAAAGACATAAGGTAATATGGCAGTACTTGAATTTAAATGCAATTGTTCCCCCACAAGCTAAAGTATTTCTTTTACCTAAGAACACAGAAACTACTCTTATTTTTTTGACACAGAAAATTTTTTCAGTCAGAAGAGTTTGAAATAAAAACTTACTGCCTTTCTTCTCCCTTTCATTAAATTTCCCTGAGGATTAAGAACTACCATTGTATCTTGTCTTTCCCTGTTCTATCCTCAAAAACACTGAGAAAAATCTAGTAGGTTATCAACACTGAGCTGTTTGAAAGAGTTAGAAATACTGCTCTATTATCTCAGCAGGAATCTCCTAAGTGATGAGTTCATCATAGGATGCACAGACATTCTCCTGGAAGGTAGAATAAAGGCTGTACCTGAAACTCAAAGCCAGCAAATCCTAATCTTGAATTGGTGCCAGGTCATGTTTTGCCAGACAAAGATATTAAAAATGTAATGCCAGTACTAACGAGAGATTTGGCACAGGAAACATGAGGAATGTTACAGATTGTGCTGACAGTGTGACACTATGTTTTCCTGGATGTAATCTGGGTATCATGAGAGTAAACTTGGAGCACTAATGAGAAGAATGATATTGAACTGGAAGAGCTGCTAAATATGCAGTAGCCACAGGGTTCCTGGAGTGAACTGGAACTGATATGAAAACTGCAATACTGAAAGTAACAGAGGGTAAACTAGGCAGAAATACAGAAGGAAGAGAATCTCAGCAGGCAAAACTTGTTTGTGGTACTATGCTTGCCAGGACATAAAGGGCTTTTCTAATCATACTCTGTTTATCCCTGAAGTACTGCTAAAGAGGAGCAGGATTCTCGAGCTTAAAGAGGCACATATCATTTCAGGATATAAATGGGTTTCACAACTGACTGGAAACCACCATGTGTAAAAGTTGAACAAAAAAACCCTTTACGTGCAAGAACTAAAATTCATATTGGAAACACAAAGTTCATTCTATGTCCTTGAGGTTCCTATGGTTTCTTTTCTGTTGCCATTGTTGATTTTCTTTTGCCTCTTATTTGTATCAGCTACAGTTAGTGATCCTTATATGAAAAGTGTATAAAATTCTTTTATGAATTCTTTTTTTGACCATCTCTGTTGGAATTCTAAGCATTTGCACTACAGGTCTAGACAGGAGACATGCAACCAAATGACTCTGACAGTCAACAAAATCTGTCAGTGTGCCAGATGTTCACTTATTGAGACACAAATCACAAATATAGATATGTATAGCCATTGATGAAGTGTTACCATCACTAGAACTTTAAACAGAATGCCATCTAATTTGTCTCCAAATGAATACCCTTGTTCCATAATTCTCAGCAGCTCCCAGTGTTGCCTCTATTATCCTGGTTCCTGTTAAACTGCTAATATCTTCAATTACCACTTATTTTATATAAAAATTCACCACTGAAGCCATACCTAATTTTCCACTTCTATGAAAGGGTGAGATACACAAGAAAGCAGGAGCCAGGCAACTCTTTGTCTTTAGGAGTAGGATAACTGAGGGAATTACAAAGTAACTCTGAAGCTCCATATTGTGACTGCCCCAGTTTCGTTGTCATTTATTTCTGCTGCACTCCAGATTCATGCTCTTCACAGGAATGCAGAACAGGAAGTTTTAAGGTAGAGTAGACTTATACTTCCTCCTTCCTCAGTATAATACAGTTTACTACTGTCAGTACTTGGAGAAAATGCATAATTCAGTTTTTCTTGTAATAATGTATTGCACAAAGGAAAAAGAGCAAAGAAAATTTAACCCATGAAGAAAGAGGTCTACTCCACAAAAAGTCCTCCTCTGGTCTTCCTGAGATAAGGAAACATAGTAAAGAAAGCAGACTTGCTTTCATTTTTTCCCTTTCTCTCTAATGTCAAGTACAAGGATACCAAAAATAAAGCAGTGTGTTTGTCTGGATTCAGAACTATGTCAAGCAGAAATTACATCTCACTTTTAGTAACAGGGATCTTATTTTTGGATGGGCTTGACAAGTCCACTGCAAATGGAGAATATCATTATTATTATTTTCTTTAAAGATTAAAACAATTATGTTTTGACTAAAACATGTAACTGTGATGTTCTGGCAAATAGCACTGAAAAAATGTAAGTTACCATCCGGAGCAACGACTACTATCCATTTCTCCCCGTTATGTTGTGTTTTAGCTTTGATTCAGCCTCTAAAACAAGCGCACAAAGGAGTAAAGCCCAACCTCCGTTCTGCACAAGGATTAAACCCGGGAAATAATTTAATAAAACTCTACAAGAAAAATGACTTAAGTGTTGAGGACAATGCAGCACTAATGTGTTTCATAAGCGCTGCCTTACCGGCGGTGAGAGGGTCAGCGCACATGTCACTTCTGCTCTGCTTCCATGCCAGCAGGCAGCGCAGGCTGAGCGGATCCGCGGCGGCTGCTACGTGGCTGTTGAACGCCACCATCCGCTGGTGAGCCTTGGCGATGCCACAGTAACTCCCGGTTTCAGCCACCAAGGGCAAATCGTTCAAGGCTTTTGCTGCCTCAGAGGCCTGACTGAAATATTCCAGAGCTTTGCTATAGTTCCCCTAGTAAAGAAGAGGAAAAAAAGAGAAAAAAATGTTAAAAACTACTTGTAGTCACTTTTATTTTACCTTGACATTAGAATCTCCTCCTCTGACGCCTCAGAGATGTGGCAGCCCACACAATGGCTCACGGCAGTGTTGCCTAGAAGGGCTGACCTGGAAACAGAGACTAGGTAGAGTAAAAGAATAAAAAGGTATTGATTGAAAGGATACAGCTTGGGCCATGCAAGAATCCCTTGGGGCTACACCCAAGCAATCCAGCAATGGTCCCAAAATGGATGCCTGGTCACAAGGTCTCACACTTTTATAAACTCTGGTCCATTGGTATAGTGGAGTTAATTGTCTAATTACAGCCTTAGGTTATGAAGCTCCATCCTCTTTGTTCTTTCTCTCTTCTTCACTGTTGTTTATGCTCCTGGGCCTAAAATTTGACCTTGGTCACCAGCTAGAAAGGAATTGTTTTGTCAATCTACCCTGTGAAGAGAGCTCACCAATCCTTGATATGAAACCCAGAACTACACATTAAAACAGCACACAGTCCGAAAAAATATAAAACTAAAACATAAGGCATCAGCAAGGCATTAAGAAAATAACTCTCCCTTGCTGTTTTCTAATCTCTAAAATCCAGATTATACTGCTCATATCTTTGAATAGTTTTTTAATTATCTCTGTAGCATTTTGAGCATACAAATCCAAGTATATCAAAGCTAAGTATTAAGAAAGATTGCAGCCAGGCCATTTAGAAATCATTGCTATTGTTTCATTGCATTCAACATATCTATGGGAGGAAAGGTCCTAATTTATGGTGGTATTAAATGTTAAAAAATAAATCCTAAAAATGGAAACCGAGAGGATAATGAAGTGATAGACTTAAAGCACAGAAAAGAACTGAAATTAAAACTTACTCATTTACAGGGGAAGAAAGGGGTATGGAAAACCCCAGAGATATTCGTAATCACAAAAAGAGAAACAGTAGGAAAGATGCAGCCCAACTGTTGCTGAATTGAAAACTCAAATCATTTATCTCTCTATCCTACCACTGGCGTGGAATTCTGCCGCCCTGACGGCAGAAACTTCCTGACTGAAAACATTTTCAGAGCTGTCTTATGCTTTCACTCTCATCTTGATTTAGCAAGACTGAAATTCCCTTCTGCACAGAGCCTTGGAGGAGATACTCCAACTGGTACCTGTTTGACTTGATACCACTTTTTGGGATGAAAATTCCTGTAACTCCTAAAAAGTGCTTCCAATTAAAAAAGTTAAAAAAGAGTAATAGAAATTCTGGTAGTCTTTCAGCTTTGTTTAATACAGCAGAAGAGCAGAATTAGGCCTATGAGGATAGAACAATGAATAAAGAATGATAAGCTGTAATATAATAAAAAGCAGAAACACCTACTTATGATACTCATGAGAACTATAGCAGGTTAAGTGATGCAATTAGTGAGAGGAATGCAGCAAATCAGACTAAGAAACTCAGAAAAAGTGAAATGAGAAATGACAGAGTGCATCATGCAAACTTCAGAGTGTACATAGTAAGTAAGCAACCTCCTTAATGAACTGGGAGAAATGAGACCTACTACTCCTGCATAACATAAACCCAGGCTTTTTAGGAAACAAGAAACATCTGGGTAAAACAATCGCGACTAGAAAGCAAACTGTGTGTACAGCATTAAAGAAAGACAGACCTGGTAAGGGAATAGTGAGATGAGAGAACTGGAAAGATACAGCAACAGTATGGAAAGAGAAAAGTGAATTTTGTCAAAGTGATTTGTGTTTGGAAGAACAGGAAGAGTTATATGCCTGGTTTACTGAAGGTCCCCACGGATAGATCTGGATATAAACAGAGATATCTTTAATTTGATGGACAGTACTACTGCAAATTTTATCACTGGGGGATGTACAGAGTTGAATAAAAAGACCCTAATAATGACTTAACTTAGAGAATACTGGTGATGACAGCTGACACCAGCAGGCAGTGATCCAAAAGAGGAAATGCTAATTCACACCCTGTTTTGGTAAACACCGCTGACCTTGCAGAAAAAAAATGATATAGAAAACAGGGAATTGCAAACATCAAGATTTTTTTATTTATCTTTAAACTAAATATTTTAGATACATTAATAAGACTGAGTTACTCCACTTGTGCCCTTCTACGCCACTGCCCCAGCTCAAAGCAGAAAATTCTGAACTGAGAAAGAGAATTTAAAGAATAATCAAATAGAGATTAATTCGTAAAATACCAGTTCTACTAAATTGATTATTAGCAATGGTGGAAGAAGTAATGAAATACAGAAGTAGTTAAACAGAATTTATTTAATTATTTTTAAGATTTGGAAGAGAATAATTCAGCAGAGTGTCATAGCACTCTGTTTTCTTCTAAGTTTCAGATTCATTTTACAGTTACTTCATCAAGTTGTCAAAGACCTTAAAACTTAGTTTTCAATGGGAAATTCAGCTTTTATGTTAAGAACACATGTAAACAGAAAACTCTCAGGCTAATTTAGAGAATATAGAGTAAAAAAAATTCTACTGCTAATGAAATAAAAACAGGACAAACAGGACAGCAATTTTGGTAGTGGGAGTTCTCTGTAACAGGAACCCAGGGAAAAAAAGGGGGCATTTAGGGATAGTGAAGTGAAAAGGAGAAAGCAGTCTGTTCAATGTATTACACACATAACTTATGACAAAAAAAATATGCAACAGAAGATAGAAAGGGTATTTCTATTTTTATTTTATTCATAGTGAAAGCATTTCCTCAGTTCCATATTATCCAGCATACAGAACAAATTCTTTTTATTACTTACCGTATCTAAATAATTTTGTGTAGCAATTGAGCTCTAAAACAGGTGTTAAAGCATGAATCTTTCACTTTTGCAGCAATGTCTTTAACCTTTTTGATTTCAAAACCCAAGTATTACTGCAGTGCAAGTGGAGACAGAAGAGAAAGTCCTTCTACTGCTAACAGACCTTTGACAAACTACTTGCTGCTAGAACCTATTTCATAAATTTGGCTGAGAAAATGTAGAGAAGAAATGTAGCTAAGATTATAAACAGCCCATTAGTATGCAGTGCAGTATACATTCATGTATGGTTCAATAAAATTTCATTTGCATTAACCGATGACTCTATACGGGCATATATGGCCCCAATGGTGATTTGGATGCAGATTTTTCACAACATGTAAAGTTTGTCCTGGTATGAATTTGGAGGTTTTTATTCATCTATTTTAGAAAAAAAAATCTGCGTGTTAAATATGATGTGAAATTTTCACCTTTCCCAGAAAATTAAAGCACATTTCATTTAGTCATGCAGTGACTTCTCCTTGGGTAACTCCTGCAAGATGCAACACCTGGATCAAATCCTGTGTCACCTCATAGGCAAAACCAGATTTTACCAAGAAGCAAATCAAGTTGTTTGAGATCATTACTACAAATAGTACTTACTCTTTCATTGTGAACTTTTCCAAGTAGGACATTGGCATCCACTAGGCTTTGGCTTAGATTAGCACCCTCAGCATCCTTCATAAACTCTCCCAAGTACTTCACAGCTTCATTTGATTTTCCCTGACTGAAGCAAAGGACAGAGACAAAATGAAATATTTACTCAGATGGTTTCTTCAAATGCTGAAGATCTACCCCCTTGTTCTGAAGCAACTTTACTTTGTGATGACTCATCCATGACTGGATTTTATTTCCAAAGAGCCGCCAGCACTGCCTGTGCTGAGCCCAATGAGATTACTCCACACAGAATGTCTGAGGGCAAAACTGGATCCTTTCAGCAAAATAGAACAAAACTTTTTTCAGAATATTGTGCCATATTTTAAGGCCAAGAATGAAAACACAGGTGGATGATTTAACAGGGCTTTTGGACCTTCCATTATTTTTTTTTTTTCTACCGAGCTGCTGATAATATTTTCAATTCAGCTAGACCTCACATCATGACAAAACAGGGGAAGGAGGTACGAAGGTGGTTTTCAGTAAGGCCTTCTGTCATTCAGAGCTGCTCTAGAACCTGGTGGTGCAGCAGCAGCTCCACAAAAGTGCTGTATCTCAGTTCTGGGGTGACAGCCTTTCCCTGGAACACAATCCTGCCCTTTGGGTGGGTGGATCAAAGGTGGCCGGGGTCACACAGACAAACCCATAAACTGTGGACTGCAGGTGCCACTCCCAAATCCCAGTAAGCTCCATGCAACCTGAGGTCACAGCTGAATCTAACTTGAAAATTTGCTAACGTACTTTGACAATAACATTTGCAGATCTCCTTTTTTTTTCTTTTTAATAAAGCCAGTCATATTAACAATATAAGACCTCAGCAGTGTGATTGCAAGATATAAGACAGACATCTGAGCTTGCTTGTGAATAAGGTACTGTGCCCTTTTTCCCTTTAATGCCACAGTGTTACTCCAGCTGACCTCAATATTAGCCATGAACTTGAGTCACTAATGTGGGAGCATAGCATGCTAAATGTCAAGGCACCAAGTAAGACAGAAAATCCAGTCTTAATTAAGAAATTCACAAAAACAGGAGTTTCTGTAAGTGATAAAGAAGTATGATTTATTTTATCACCATTTTAAACCACTTTCAAGTTATATTCCTGCAGCAAATGATGGCCTGGCATTTATTTACAATACAGTTTTTATTATAAACTATATTAGGGATATCTGCTTTCAAAATCTGGAAGGACTCTGAATTTCCCTCTTATGCTATTGGAGTAATTACAACAGCCTGCCACAAAACAGGAAACACAGCAAAGCTTAGCTGCAAATTTACAATATTGTAGTGACTATCTGTATGTGACTGAGAGGGTAAGATTACTACAAAAGGATGCTAAATCACTGCAAACATTCTTGAAATGCTCAAGTATATGCTACTGTAAATCTTAGTGGTCAATTAGCAGACTTGAATTTACTAAACTTTCCTAATTTAAGTGTTTTATTACCATGAGAATATGAAACCTACCAGACTGCAAACATTTAGCAAATGTCAAAAGGCTGCTAAATTTTAGAATTAGAAATTCATATTTTTAACCTGTTTTTTTTTCCAAAGAAAAGAAAATCAAATGTTTCCCTACAGAAATACAGCATATGTTTTATATAAGTTAAAGGACAAGGTTAAAGTGTTAGACAAATATTAATTCCAGTTTTTCTATTTTTCTATATGCAGTGCACAGGTGCAACTTGAACAGCATATTATATGGTATAATCATTAAATCCATTCAACCAGACCTTTGAGAGTTAAAAACATATATTCTGAGGAAAAGGACTCCTTGGTCCAAGGAATGAGAATGAAACAGTGCAGAATATTTGTGTATCAAGGTGATTCCAGTTTCCAATTGGGAAAACAGGACTGTTAACACCCACATCCCCTGACAACTGTCCAATTATGTATATCACACTTGGCCTACTGTTTGCAGTAGAAGTAATCAATAAAGGATGTGGTTGAGTGAACATAGATTTTGGTTGAACCAATGCATGAAAACTTAATCATTTACTCAGAGTGGAGAAATCAAATAGAGCAGAGATGAAACAGCCACTAAGGGGTTTGTTGATTGTGCCACCAAGTTTGTGGGCTAGAGGCTGAAAGTAATAAAGCAAATGGAATCAGTGACAGGAGAAAATGTAAAAAGGTTTTCTTAATTTCATGAATTAATAGAAATGTTTTGATGTATTTTTGGCCATTTTTTATTTTTCACATCAAAACTTCTGCTCCACATATAGAAAATATGAAAATTGCTAGGGCATATAACCTCTTTGAGGAAAACAAGGAATCAATTTGATACATATCAGAAAGATATTTCTCAGTGTTAGAACTTCACTTATTCCAGCTAGCAATCAGTTGGTACAGTTTAACAATTTTTCAAAGGAAGTACTTTTAAAAGCACTACAGCTTGAGATATTTAAAGCATGCTAGAAGGATTACTGAAACACTTTATTCTGCACAAGATCTGATACATGATAAACAGGTCTTTCCTACTCAAAGGGCTAATATTTTATAGTTCCTTTGAAAATCTACATGTTGTTTCATATAGCCATATACTTTCTATCTCCTTAGACATCACCTTCCTAAATGCATAAAATGCAATTTCCTAAAGATATAGTCATTCATGATCCCACAGAACAGTTATGATGACTTCAGCAGAAGAGATTACACATCTACAGCAACTCATTTTCCAGTTTCATGCTAAAATGCCCTATGAGATTTTTACCCCTATTAGACTTTTATGAAAATATGCACCTTTTATAGGATTGCTCATGTGATGGAATTGGATGTATAAATCATGTGTCCACAAGAAGTCATTACCATGGTGGACACTGGCAGAATAAGTCAAGAACATGATGCTATTATGTCAGATTCTTTCCCCTAGAAAATGACATGACTAAACGCACATGATAAAGATTTTCAGTTTCCCATGGTCTCTGGAAACATCTGCAGCAAAGATTTCACAAAATATTCCAATGCCATAGACAGGTTCTGAGCCATTCAGGAGAGCTCAGGCACTTTCTTCAATCTGTCATGAGGAAATTCTCACAGACATTACAGTTGTAATGCATTATTTTTGCGAAACAATCATCTTCCAGTGAAGATATTATCCATCACTTTATTATCCATCACATTTAAAATTATTTACACAAATCTAGCCTATCAGGTAACAATACAAGTAAAGGAAAATTGAACAAGCTGAATATGGGGATTCCGTCACCAGCAGTAATTATTGGCACATTTATCCAAAAAGTTCTGTGTCCAGCTCTGGCATCCTCAGCACAGGATGAAGATGGACCTGTTGGAGTGGGTGCAGAGGAGGCCACCAAGATGCTCAGAGGGCTGGAGCACCTCTCCTATGAAGACAGGCTCAGAGACCTGGGCTTGTTCAGCGTGGAGAAGTTGCCAGGGAGACATTACAGTATCTAAAGTGAGCTTATAATAAAGACAGGGACAAATAGTTGAGCAAATGTTGGGCCTGCTGCAACAGGACAAGGGGCCAGGGTTCAAAAGTGAAGGAGGGTCGATTTAGATTAGTTATATGGAAGGAATGTTTTACAATGAGAGTGGTAAAACACTGCAACAGGTTGCCCAGAGAGGTGGTTGGTGTCCCATCTCTGGAAATATTCAAGGCCAGCCAGGATGGGGCTCTGAGCAACTTGATCCAGTTGAAGGTGTCCCTAACTCACCGCAGGGGGGTGGACTAGTTGACCTGTAAAGATCCCTTCCAACCCAAACTCTTTTATGATTCTATAATTTTATGATTCATAGGTGCCAGACTTTTCCACATGAAAGTTTCTCAGACAACTGAAAGCTCCTGAGAATCATCATGATATTTTACAAGGTTGAACAGTTAATGCCTATCACATACCCAAAGCTCTTCAAAGCAGAGGTAAGGTGTTTAATTTGGTAAATGCTCTCATGGCATAACTACCAGATGGGTTTTATAAAAAGTACAATAACAGCCATTTTCCAGAGAAAGGGTTTATGGTTGGGTCTTCACCAAAAAGACACAATCTATTCTCAAATCTATTCCTCAATAGATTAAAATCCCTGATCCCATACATGAGATTGAACTCCTCCTTCACCTGAATTAATCAGAATATTCCTCTTCTAGGAGAATGCCTTAAATACTAAAGTGAGGGGTCTTACTGCTCTTAGTATTTGTTTCCACTTTTTGTCATCTACTGTTTTCCTTCTTTTTTCAAATTGCAACAACTTGAAAGCAGTGGGACTGTCCATTCCTGGATAGCTAAAGATTGCTCCTAGAAGGTGTGGAATACAGATTTCATGCAGAAGAAAATCACTAGCCACTCCATCTTTAGGTCTGCTTTTAAGAAAAGAATTGCATTGGCATGGTGTTTCAGATGAAGGGTTTAGCAAACTGACTTCAGAAAGATCTCAAAATCTACAACTTCTGAGTAAATAAATGCATGTGCCCTCATTCCAGAATGCCTAAATCACAGAAAGGAAATTGACATACATGGTTTACCAGGGATGTTCTCCTGACTATCTTAACCCAGCCTCTACCCAGACTGCTGCTATTTGAAAATACAAGCTCATCAATGCTACTCAGAGCTCAGAAAACTTTGTACTCATTGCAAAGCCACTCACTGTAACAGCTAATGTTTTAGCTACTAACTCTTTCTTGATTAGGCTTTAAGAGAGTTTTAAAACTGGGACTTGGTATTCTTAGTTTGTTCTGTGTCTTTTTGAATATATTTTCCCATGTCCTTATTTAGGAAGCTCAGAATACATGTAGACATTAATTATGCATCAGAGAACTGAAGAGGACTGTGGTTGTGGTTGATCCCTGTGTGCTTGGATAAGGCCAACATATAAGGGATCTGACTCAAAGAGGAGAATTTGTTCTGCACACTGAAATAAACCTGGTTACAAGTCCCTCTCCACAAACAGTTGCCAAGCTCTATCATGCATCATATGCACTGAGGTCTTTAAACATAGGATAAATCAAGAATAGCTACAACCTTCACTTTAATCTCTTTTTTCCCTATCTCATATGATATTTTCATTAGACTACTTTATGCCAAAATTATTTGTACCTGAACTAATACACCTGGAGGAAGATTTTAATGCTAGATGCTGGAACAAAAATATTGAACACAAGCATTGTATTTACAACAAATTTGTAGTTATACATGCCAAACAGAAATGTCTCCACAGAAGTGAGTGCAATAAATGGAAACTTACAGTTGAGAAAGAATTACACTGAGACACCTACTGAAGCTTGCTACATTCGTCCAGGTTTTCTCTCTTTCTTAACCTGGAAAGCAGGTCTGCATTTCTATTTTCCAGTAATGTAAGGTCCCCCCACAAATTAAAAAAAAAAAAAAAAAAACAACCCAAAAAACTCCAACACTTAAAAAGCCCTCAAAACCTGGAAGAAAATGGACATGTTATAGTTTACAGGAAAAGAAAAACTAGAACCATATTCTTTAAAAAATGTGTAACAGTCTAAAATAACTTTTGATGAAAGGGTCACTTACTGCAAGAAGGGCACTGCTTAAAATTTAAGCAGTCAGTAATGGGAAGCGACAGACCTCTAACAATTCAAGTCTTTCACAGCTGAGTGAATCTGCACTGACAGTCAGACAAGGATGTGCTAACCTACCTTGCCAGGATCTTGGCTACAGCTGCATATGCTCTGCCCAGGCCAGCAGAATCACAAAGGGCTGTGAAGATTTCTACAGAGGTTTTCAAAACCTGTGAAACAGGAAGATAAAAACAGTAAATACCCCAACAGGAATTCCTACTTTTTCTTCCCCTCCCATCCTCTCTGTCCACACAAAACACAAATTTAAAGCTTTCCCACTTCTACAACTGTTCTCTAATTAGCCATAATGGGACTAGGGTTTCGATCATTATTTATAGTTGCTTGAAACTACTCAATAACAACAAATCAAAAAGACGTAATTTGCAATTATATCTCTGTAATTTGGCAATTTACAAAAAACCAAAGAGGTGCTCCCTGATTTGCAAAATAAATTTCCTTATCCACAATTTAAAAGATTTTAAGAGCCTGTGCTTTAATGAGTTTCTGATAATCAATAACTTAAGATGCATTCATAATATTTTAGAATGATATGCTGAAATACAACTCAGTGTTATTTTTCTTTCTTTAATCTTATCACAACTTATCTCATTACAATTCAGATGCCCCGAAACTTAATAAATTACAGGTTATACATTTAATCTATGTTGGCTTAAAGTACTGCAGATAATGCTGCTATTTTTCGGATTAATTATTCACGCACAAGAAGTTTGTTAACATTAGCTTGGAATCTACTCTATTATTATGAACCCTCCCATAACTGAAGGCTTACAGCTGCAGCATAAAAACATACGATCTTAATTTAATTTAACACTGACATCACCTGTACTGCAGAATTTCTTGTTTCATCCATTTTTTTTTCAATGGTGATGACATGAGAGTGCATAGAAAATTAAATCTTATTCTTTCATCCCTCCTCTTTGTTGCTTGACCCAATCTATTACACACATGAGAAAACAGGAAATCTCCAAAGACTCTCTATGGAAATCCTTTTTGCACATTTCCAAGAAAGCAGTAGTGAATGTCATTTACCAGTTCTGAAGGGGGATGGGAGATGCCCAGGGACATATGACAGTATCCTGCATGCCCCAGGATGCCTATTTATACTGAGGTAAAAGATTGAGCATTTTCTACTAAGAGTGCATCCCCTGTCACTGGAAAAGTGCATGGTTCAGGAGAAGACAACCTGTGTGTGCTAATGCTGTGGGTGTCACCATTTCCATTGCTGTTTCCATCACTCAGATTTCCTAGTTCTTGAAAGAGTTTTACTACATGCAGCAGCATCCCTGGACATGGCTCTTATTCTTTAGCTACACAAGCTCTGCGTGCACCAAGAGAAGCATTTATTAATGTGCACTGCCCTATTTATCATCTCTCAAGTACTTTCTTATCAGTAGTGTTCTAATGTTGCATCCTATCCTTGCAGGTCACTGCCAATTGAGTTATCAACGCATTAGGTGTGACAGAAGGAGTACAAAGCCACCTCGGTTAGGAAGTTGTCACATCAGTTCAGAACTCTCCCTAAACTGAACACATACATGATGTTGTCAGTGCCTTCAGTACATCCTTCTAATAATCCAGGATGGTAGCAGAAACACACAGGTGTCTGATAAATAATTCTTGGTATTTAACTCAGGGGACCTACAGCATTTGTTGTAATAATTGCACCCATATTAGAAAACCTGCTATTAGAGTGTCAGGAGGTGTCACAAACGTGCTGGACTGAAACCCTTCCTACTTTAAACTGGCCTCTACAATATTAAACTTGGACACAGGGCCTGCAGTCACTACTACCTAGCACAGAAAGGTTACTTAGGAATGTAAGGCTTTGGCTACTGAACATTTTCTTTTCCTATGAAAAATATCAAAAAGCCTGAAAAGTATAGATAACCCAAAGAAAAATCATACACAGCATAGCTGAAGTAAAAAGCTGGCTCATTGCATTGCTGTAACAGCTGTGAGAAAGAAGGAAGTAAATAAATAAAGCCACTCATTCATATTGATGAAAAGTGCTCGTTTTGGTCCCAGGTTACTACTGCTCTACACAAATCAGATATTTCATTCTAAATAATGAGGAAATAACATTAATTAAATCATCTTCATGAAGGAGAGGAAATCTTGATAAATTACCGTAGAAAATGTACCCTTTATGCCTGTATTTCAAAGACTCCTCCAGCTTCAGGTAACACATAGGGACACAGAAAGGTACACCAGGGGCTTGGTGGAAAGGAGCTGTGTAGTGCCCCTGGATGCCACAACTGCCCAGTATCCATTTATGTGAAAGAAGTGAAGAGGGTTCTCCTCTCCTGCGATGCATGCCCACCTTCAACACTCAGGACAGAAACATTTCATGACAGAAGCATTTCAGGATAGAAAAATAGGAACAGATAGAACAGGTAAAAATGATGGTTAAACACATAAGCATTACAGGATTTCACCCAGAGTCTCTTGAAAACACAGCACATTTTTGATTTTCATTTAAACAAAAAAAAAAATTATAAAGTTTACATGCTGGAAAATCAAGTGGAATCAACATAGTGATGCCTGCCAGAATCTGTAAAAAGCCTAAAACCAACAAATGGGCATGAAAACTTTCATGATTATTTTTATGGGATAGGAACAACCAATCCATCTAACTGGCTTCCTGTGGATACCACACAGGAAAAGACATGCATGTGGCAGAGAGTATGGAGTGGGCAGGGCGCTGCCAGTCATCTTTCAGCTCTCTGGGAAGTGGATAAACATTGGGAACATGCACCATTTGGATCCAATGGAATTTATAGGTTCCCAATAAAAGTTTGCCTTTAGACAGAAGCATAGCCAGAAAATGGTATTCTTATACGTATATATGTATTGGCCATTCTGTGCAGGGGAAAATGACATCCAAAGAAAGAGGTGGAATAATTAATAATTAATGCTGAAAATTCCTACACAAATGTGCAGTTTTACTGAATGGGAAAAATTCATACAACAAAAGAAAAACCATCTTATTAAGGTAAGATGTTTCTGCTGCGGTATTCTATAGCAAATATTGTGTTTGGAAATATCATCTTGGTAATTTTCTTTGTAATTATTCATAAATTTGTTTATTCATTAATAAAAATATATAACAATGTGTAAATAGATATTGAATGGGACTATGTAAGAATATATAATGGTAATGGATATTAAAACCTGTTTGGGTATTGCATAGATTAAGTTAAAATTCCTTCTCAAAAGTTAGACAAAGTTTCCAGAGATTTAGAGTTACTGAAGGGGTAAAATGTCTTGTTTTTCTATTTTGTTTTGTTTGTTTGGTTTTTTTTAGAATTAGCCATGTACAAAGAGTTCTGAGGAAGGAGGTGTTACAATAGATTTATCTTGATCATGTTAGACTCCATTATAAAATTATAAAATTTCTATATTGTTTCAAGGACAGGTTGATACTCCTAGTAACTACTGGGAAAAGACTGTTGTATATGAGGTAGAACGGATTAGAATAATGTACAGTTCTTTCTACCTCTATATAAAAAACGTAACCTAAGTTTAACAACATAGCAATTAAAAAAACCCCACTGATTTGGTCACACAGTTTTTGGATCAATGTGATCAAGCACACTGACTATCTCAAATTTTTACTTCTGTGGGTCTTGGAAACATTAGCTTAAAAAAAACAACTTACATGAAAGTCAAAGTCTAATACAGTAATGAACAGTGGGTTTCAATCACTTTTCCTCCTTTGTGCAGGATGTGGGAAGGTAGAAGTTGAAGGTGGACTTCAACTTGTCTTCCACATAACAGACCATGGGATAGCTCCTGTGGGAGTATCCATTCACAGAATCAACTCCCTTTCTGTGTCTTTTGTGTCTACAATTACAGTGTAAAAATAAAGTATTAAGCTCTGCTTAAATCCACAAACTAGAGCCTGTTGTGGTATGGCTATCACACTAATTCTCTAGCTAGCGGTGAATTTCATATTTACCTCCTTTTCCAAGAAAAATATTAGTGAGCTCTCAGGCCCAGATTTACTTCTCAGCTATCTTGGCATTATGCCAGGCTGACCCTTCAGGGCTTATTCCAGTAATATAAAACAGATACAGGAGCTCCTCCCCCAAGAACCCCCTCCATCAAAAATCCCATCCTTTATTTTTTATTGTTGTCACACCTGTAGTTCTTTTATTTGTACACAAGAACACGCTCGCACACCCCATTGGCATACGCAGGATTCAGACAAAAGCACAGAGGCTCTGCTGAACACTGATACATCTGGGGATCATTGACAAAAGAGTAAATATTGAAAGTATGAATTCATGTTGAATAAAGAACATGTATCCAACTCAACACAAGATTAATGCTACTACCAGCATTTCACTGTTTTGATAAAATACATTTCTCTGACAAGCACATGAGAAGATAATGTTGATTTATAATACTGTAACTTTAAAAACCACAAAAATATAGTTTTGCTCTCAGCTTTAGATTTGATATTGTTGCCAAACTTTATTGGAAATACATTTATTTTGATTTCTGCAAATCTAGCTGTGTTTAGCCATTTCACAGCTGGTGAGCAGGAAAGATGCTTCTGCCTCATTTACAGATCTTGAACATGAATCAGACAATCAACTGGACCATTAGTCAAAGAGATCAGTAGCTAATGATTCCTGACAGGCACTGCAGTGGCAGGCCAAAGCCCAGCCTGGATAGCAGCATCTGACAGTATTTTTCTGAAGGCAACAGTAGGTGTTGGTAGACAGAAAATGCAGTTGAGTGAGACGACAGGACTCATACCACTTCGTACCTCTTAAATACTTTCAGAAAAAAACCACATAGTTCTGATGGTTGCTAAATGATCACTTTGATATAGTCCAGTGAAAATAAGAGACAATAGAATTGTATGCAAAGGCACTTTGCAGTTGAACGAGCTCTGACCAGTAGCTGCCCCAGAAATGCTTATTTAAAAATTACAAAAAAGTGCAGTCTTTATTAACGTAATTAGAGTGGTTACACAACTGTGGCCATGCCAAGTAAAATCAAAGAAAAGTTTCACAATACAAACCCAGACGTATTCTCATTTTTTTTGCCAAAACACAGCATGGGAGAGGTTGGACAGCAAAAGAAAATTGCATTTCTCATGAAATGTATTTATGACAATGAGCAGAGCTGATTGATCCCAGGAATCTTACCCACCAGTATAACTGACTGGCAGGCCATCTTGTTCAATGCTAAATGTGTTCAGACACAACGAGCAGCCAGGGCAGAAGCTGCACATATTCCACCTGCATGATCACAGTTCAGGGATACAGAAATTGGGTGCCACACCCAGCAAATAGGTAGCACTCCCTGATTTGACTGAACTGTTACTTCTCCCCCTTTACTGACAACTAAAATTCTCCAGCTCAGGCCTATGAATGTTAATTCCTTGCCCTTAGCCACATCCATTGATGCCGGCTATAGTTTTGGACAAATCACCAGAAATCCACAAATGTCATCAATCTTAGAGAGACAGAAAGAATTTGGCTGGAATTGGCCGAACTGATCTGTTCCAGAACTCCTATTCCAGGGACTTTATTTGGATAATGCATAGCATAAGCACACATCTTGGAGCAAGGGGATCAGGGACAGGGGAGGAAGTAGAAGAATCCACCCAGCAGTCTGTGCAAATCAAATGTCAAAGGCGAACACCCTTGTTGAAGACTTTCCAGAGCTAGGACATGGCTATCACTGAGTGCTGCTTGGCTCCACTCTCCCTGTGGGTAACTAATCCAGTCCACACTCCTCCTCCCCTGATCTACTGGGCTATCAAGTGCAGTATTTACCCCCATGCTCTACAAACACTCAGCAATACATGCTTCAGATTACTTGTGTGTGCATCTGCTTGGAGGATTAAGGAAGGAAAGACAAACATTTCACTCCTTCCTTAACAGTCTATCAGGATCAGACCTAAGGCTCTTTGCCTGTATCAAGTCTTGTCAGCTTCATATAATAGTCAGGGCATGTACATTTTGCTTTGATTCTGAATAGATGATATGTAAATACAAGTAACTAATTGAAAAAGTTCCTTTCCCCAGAGTAATTTCAAACTTCTATTGGCTTCCACAAGGTCAGGAGTTCACCCTGTATGCTTCATTTTGCTGCACAGAAAGCTTAAAGAGATTAAATGTACAGATGATAGAATAAACTTTCATTTCTGTTTCTGCCTTACTTAATTCTGGCATTCTGTGCCACCAATAATTATATTAATTCTGATTATTTACACAATTTGAAAGAATTAAATAATCATTTTCCTATTTCTTACACCTCATAAAGGGTTTTATTATTAATTCATATTTGAAAAATTTTAAAAAACTTATCCAGGTCCTTCAGAGCAAAAAAATATGCAAACATCAAATCCAAGTATTTTCATTTACTATTATTGTACAATTTGAAATTTCCACTGCAAAAAACATTGCCCTAGTAAAGGTTTTTGCAATCTATATTTAGGACAGGAATGTATGTTTTCCAAGCCGGCCATTGTTGACATATTTCTTCAAAATAAAGCACGGCTTAACAGTCTGGAGTGAAGAAGCTTCATCTGTTACCCTTTAACAGCAATATAAGAAGGAAAAACAGTTTATGTATCCTTTCCATCCTGACAGATGTGACAATAGCTGGAAACACTGTGCCTGCCAAGAGCTTTTATCAAGTATGTTATAACAACTAGTAATAAGTGTAAATAATAAATGGCTACGATCTTATGGGAAACGGTGGCAATACTAAACAATTTTTGGTGCTTGCTGATGGGAGTCTGCTAGTCCTGGAATTCCCTGGCTTCCCAGTAGAGTTTTGGCCTGACAATAAACAACAGTTTAATACTTTATCTAATCCCAGCCAGGAGGTAAGTTCAACAGCAAGCTTTTGCAGATGTTCACATCCAATAATCTATTCATAATTGATGAAACAGGGAGGTCAGATGTAATGGTTGCTACTATTCCAGCAACAAATAAATGGTTATTGACAAAACAAGGCAGTGTGGCGCTGAGTGCTGAGCAGTGACAAGCATGAAACAGTGCTGAGACAGAAGTAGTGATGTGAATACAGCCCTTCATCTTTGAGAATTCCTCTATGTGATGTGTGGCACCAGGGCCGCTCTGACACATAAGCAGATGGAGCTGACTTGCAAAGGAAAAGTGAGATTCTGCAAGTACATAAAAGATAAAGGCAGAGCTGGGGGAAGAAACACAGAGAAAAAGGTGGACAGGACTGGAAATTGGGGTAAGTGCAATAATGTGAATTGTTCAGAAATGTTTTTGTATAGCAGCACTCTGTGATCCAGATGTCTGCATTGCTTTTATCAGATTGTTGTGTCTACATGAATGTACCTGGCTGTCAGATCACTGTAGCCTGCTAAGACAATAGTATCCTAATAATAATCTGCATGCTTAAATCCCATTACTTCTTAGACAAAGCATCTATATTCTCTTCCATGCTTTTGAATACCTTGAACAGATATTTTTAACTACATGAAGTTTTCCTACCTAAAAGCAAGCAAGCAAATATACAGTTAAAATTTGCAAAACAATGGTAAAAACTGCAGAGATAAACTAGGAGAGTATAAAACCAGTTTAAATTAGATAATGTAGTGGGTACTTTTCTGCAAACCAATATAGAAGTTAAGGAAGGGACCTCACTCAGCTGAAAACCTTATATTCTTCAAGATTTAACCCATGTAATGCAGTAAAAGGATTAATAGACTGATCTTACTGACTGAATAAAACTTGAGACGTTTAGATGCAAATAGACACATGAGATGTTTTTAATCCATTTTAGTGCTAAAATCTAGTATTTCTACAATGTTTACTGTGTAATACATTAGTATGAAAAACAGCTGAATGAAATGGGGACCTTTACTGGTATATGCAGTCATAAAAAGATTTCAGACAGAAATATTTAAAATATTAATATTACTAAAATAATTTAAAGCAGCAAGGAATGTGAAATTGATTTCTTTCGAAGTACAATTTATTTCACACTTTGCTACCAATTCTTTTGATCAGCTCTGAAATAATACATAAGCTGAAAGCAAAACAGCAAAACAAATTGCTTCTAGCAAGGAGGCACCGAGCTCTCAGTTTTACACAGGCATGCCTCAGTGTTTTAACTTCTCAGGTTATTCATCTATCAAATGATAAATTTAAAATTCCTAAAGATCTAATGCCAGAATCATTATTCTCCAATCACTATTCTCCAATTTAGCCATCAATGGTTCTGATTAAGCAAACTTAAGTATTTGCTAATACCTGAATATATGGCTTGTCCCCTCAAAGTCATTAAGAATAACTGAATTGAAATTTAAACACATATTTAATAAGTGAATTGCTGTAGCTTGAACTGTACCAATTTGAGAAACCAATCTAATTTTAAAAGCCTTACTTTACAGAATTTTTTTTAATAATATGTTCATTAGAATTAACTATACAGTGGAAAAGAAGACCTCCCAGATTATGAATACATTTGCATTTAAGTACTGAAATTCCTGAATTTGTACAGTGTGGGTACAAATGTTTCCTTTCTCACAACACATTGAGAGTCTGACTTCTGTAAGTAGATTATCTAACAGAATTAGAAAATTTCTCTTGCAGATTTGCTGCAGCCCTGGGTATGGAATGTGCGGTTTCACTAACGGCAGTTCCTAAGATCTTGTATGTTATTGTTATCAGATAACATGAACTATGGACTTAGATATGCTGTAGCTATCCCTTTCCCTCAATTATGTACACCATTTAGGTTCTCAGGTATAGCACACCTAAGCTAGGAATCCAAGGTGGGAATGAAATGAGGGGAAACTTTACATTGGCAGGTATTTAAAAAAAAAAAAAAGGAAAATGGGGAAAAAGAAAAAAAGGAGCGTATTTTATTAGCTACTCTAAAAAAAGTTTCAAAGGAGTCCAGAGAAAATGCCTAAATCCCATTCTGTAACTGACAGAAGACAGAAATCTCAGTCAGGACAAGCTAACAGGAACCTTCTTTCCCAGAAGCAGCCCCTGCCTAGCTGTGTTCCCAGTCTGCTGCCAACCTGCCTGGGAAAGCCCAGGAAGAGCCACCTACACCGGCCACAGCAGCAGAGAGCATGCAGAGGCCGCTCCCTCCCAGCAGCAACGCCAAAAAGGTGAGACCTCAGCTGAGACCCCTTGACTGCCAAGTGCTCTGCCCGACATGCCTTGTGAAAACCACATGGAAAGATACTTTTATTCCCTAGCAGAGAAGTTTAAGCAATTTTTATGGCTTTGTCCTCAATTTTTCAAGAGCTGAGCAAACCTCCAGTAAGGCACTTTGCTTCTGTTGAGTTCAAACATAAGTTAGGAACAATTTCTCAGAAATAATTCAGAGTTATACAAAGAATTCTCTTGATCTTAGAATATCTATTATGATGTAAATATACTTTTACTAGTGCTGCACTGCACTCCTCTCCAGTTCTTTTCCATACTCATACAGGAAGTGCGTCTGTGTAAGTGCCTGCATGTGTGTGTAAGGCAATAATAAAATAATAAATAAATCTTAATAAAAGATTACTGTTTATCTTTTCAAGTAGGGTCAAAATATTACCAAAATTAGATTTTGAAGTTTGGGAAACCACATTTGATATGTTAAGTAGCAGAACTTCTAAATGCATGATGTTTAATATATATACTTTAAGTAAGGCTACGTAATCTTATAAATATATATAAATGAAGAAACTTTTTAAGAAGTAGAAACAAACAAAACAAGGTCCTGCAAGTATAGCCCTCAAAATTGAGGTTTTAAAGTTCCTGTCACCATCTTGTATTCAGATTCTTGAGAACACCAGTGGTGAGATAATTCTAACATTCTGAAAAGGTGCTATAGATTTATCTAATGGATTGTGCGCTCAAACTTTCAACTCACTGCAGTAGTCCTACTCTTTTGGGATGTATGAATGAGTAAATTGAAAACTGCAATGGATGAGATGGAAATCCAGCCATTCACGGTGTTTTGGTAGTCGTTCTTATGGGACATGAGACTCTTGAAGAGTACAGTCAATAGCAAAAAGTTGCTAGAACATTTATTTTTATTGTTGCTGTGGGAAAACACAGAATTGTGATTTTTCTTATCATCAGGTACTAGATTTTTAATTTGGTTTCTCATACTCTATAATTTTTTTACAACTAGACTACTATAATTCTGCAGCAGGACTGCATTTAAGTGTTTTCTCACAGAGAATGTTCTTGTGGCACATTTATCTTGACAAAAATCCGCATTACTGAAGGGAGTTTTTGTGCTGCCAGTAACCAAGCAAAATGCAATCTGAACCACAGACTGAAAAGAAAATGACACCATGTTTCAAGGCAAGCATAGTGGACACCTTAACACCAAGGTGTAAAACTGTTTGGTGTCTGGAAAAGTACTGAAGGAAAGTAGCATTGCTGCATCTCAGGGATAACCAGAACCCTTTTGCCCCTAGGTTTTCAAGAAACTGGTTAAGATAGGAAAAATCTCATTTACTTTAAACTAACACAAGAAATCCTTCCTTCACTAAGAGACTGTTAACTTTCATGTCCAAATAAAAAGTTATAACTGTCCTTCACTTTAAGAATTAAGCGCTAAATTAACAACAAAAAAATTAGTTGAATGATCAGACATTATTCTCTTTCCTGAAGTTCAAGGTCTTCTTTAGTATTACCAACACAATTTTTAATTTCTTAATTCCCTCAGCATCTGAGTCAGTATATTTTGTCAGGACAAAGTTCACTCTCAATATTAATTTTCTCACATAATTTTCTTTTTATTATCTTCACCAGGGTCTAGCAGCAGTGGGACCCTTCAGGAACATGAAATTTAATCAGATTCAAAAGTGGGCCCCTCCTTTCTCTGTACATAATCTATTGTCAGTGTCAAGATCAATCAGAAGTGCCTACCTTCTAAGAAGGCTCAAAGTTTTGGGGTTTTATTCCTTAGATATGAAACCCACTAAATTCCTATATGAATACCATTTCAAAACCAGTTTAAAAATCACTTCAACTTCAGCCTCTAGGAATGATGAGACTTCTTAAACTGGTATGCTAAGATGTTTTTCCAAGCATATGATGCCATTTGCTAAGCTGAAAATGTTACACTTCATTACTGATGGCTAAATATTACTTAGAGATGAATAAAGGACAATATGGCTGATTTAAAAGAAGGAAGTTTGAAATAATTTCCATTGAAGAGTATCTTTGGATGTGTATTGTGAGTCCCCATTTGTGTTTTTTTTTGTTGTAACAATAAAGAAAGCTTAAACTCAAACTCAGTGGTCTACTCAGACGCCAGTGACTTGAAGTTCAGCCTTCCAACTTTACATGCTCATTCTCCTCAACAACCTTATTCAATACTTGGGAGAAAAGAGAATAACATTCACTCTGCCTTTTGGAGTTCTTTTACTTGCTAAGATGCTCCTCGATTTACCAAATCCACCCATCCATATGGGCATAATCCATAAAATGAGATAGATATAATCTGATAAAATATAATGTGCATACCAAATTCAGAATATCTGCACCCCACTCATATTCTCCCCAACTGCATGAGAGGAGACAAAATTCCCCGTTGTTTTGACACAGACTTTTTCAGAAATTAAGTTTATGGCCATTAATCACCTCTGATTGCTTTAACAGGGTCATTTTGAATGTGAAGATGTCTTTGCAAGTTCATAAATTTTCTTGATAATTTTATGCCTGTGGCTTGTGTATCGTAATTCTGACAATTCATGCAGATAGCATTATGTCATAAATTACCACATTTAGCTTGGCATGAGTCTCAATACTCATGAACATTGCCTCTATTATTTAAATGTGTAACATATCTGAAGCACAAGATCCAATATCCAAAATAAAGGAGCACCTAGAAAAAACCCAAACACCTAGATGAAGAATGAGGACTGGATTTTTCCTAATGATTTGGGATGTAAGTCTAATTTAAAGATAAAAGATCCATGATACCCTACACTTCAAAGAATTCTTGGAAGCCCAGTCTAAGAAAAAAAAAAATTCCCACATCAACCATTATAATATAATACCTTATGCAAGATTTCTAATGACACTTAATTGTGTCACAGAAATGTTTCACTTAATACTCTGCTTATATAATGAGTCTGAGGAAAAAACAATTAAACAGCAACTTTTACTTTAAAATTAGCCTAGATGGAGAACCCTCCATGACAAAATCCATAATGTTTAAGATGAAATCTATATAATGTGAACTATTAATATTTAGTGGAAAAACCATTAGGCTTGATTATAAACCAGACAATAAGAAAAATATTATGAACATATCCCACTGCTATTGAACATAATTAGTTCTCAGGCTTTTAAACTTGCACGCACTTATATTTTTACATCTGAGTAGCTCCACTGAAATCAATCATATATATCAAATCAAATTAAACTAATTTATACAGATTATACACCAAATCAAATCATGTTAAATACCAAGTCCCTAGCAAATAAAAAACCTTCTCTAACAAAACCAGCCCATTTGATACAAAGCGACTGCATTTTTTTTATAGAATAGGCTGCAGCTTAATCATTTCAGTCTTTAATTACTGCATCAGATAATGACTATTTTGAACATATGCTTCTCTGCCCTGCTAGAAGACATGAATGAAAGAGAAACAAGTTCATATGCATGATCGTGGGTGTGCATGTTGGGGGAGGGAGGCTAAAGAGCAAAAGGAACCAAGTGGCAACAATTGGAGGAAATGGTGCCTGTAACATCTGCTCCTTTCAGATTCCCCTAGAAGGAGACTGCCTGAGGTGGACCACGGAACAAAGGGATAAAGAAGATGAAAACTGATGCAAAGCAGGGAAATAACTGCTGAGACCCCTGAGTCTACCTCCGAATAGTCCCAAGCTGTGTGGCAAGACCTCTTTAGCATGCTACAGAAGCTGGTGATGAACTACATATTACCATGAGGCAAACTGGCTCCTAGCAGTATTGTCTGCATGTTATGTGTAATGATAACCAGTGGGCCCCTGGGAACAGCAGGCAATGATTTCATCTCTGTAAGCATCTGAGCTCCCCTCGGATACAGGGACCATTAAACTGAGAACAGAAGGGGAAATTTTAGGCAATGATTTCCAACTGGAGAGTGAAGAGAACTTCTGCTCAACAGTACTGCCAACCACTGATATTTTACTGCTGTCTATATTGATCGCTGCAAAGGATAAAAGGAGCGAAAACTATACCCCTTTTTCTTTGCCCCATAGAACACAGTGTATTTTTTAAACAAAAGTACTTAAAAAGTTTCTCATGTAATATTATTGGTAATGCCATTATATTGGAAAATGTCACTGTATTATTACCACTGAAAAGTATTAGTATTTCCATTACTGTTAAAGTAACATTTATACTCTAAACATAATATATAATTTGTTTTTGTACTACAGAAGCCTTCCTGCCCTTGCACATTGCTTTCCTTACTTTTCAGACATTTTTTGTAGGACTGGAAACATAAGGTACTACCTATTGGTTACATATTTAAAATGAGTAGTAGTACATTAAAATATTCAGGGTTTCAGAAGCTTCCTTTAAAAAAAAAATCTGCATGCAACAAAAAGAAATGCAACATCCAAAAGATTGCTGTAACTTTTTGACAGGAGACATGAGGGAGCAACGATGGGAAAGGAATAACGAGAAAATGTAGTCAAAATTTATTCTGAGGAAAAAATTCCAGGACAACTAATATTTTTGACACTTTCAAGGGTAGTTTGATCCTTTGTATATTCTGGACAGATTAAGATGTAAGATTCTTTATTTAGCATATTTGTTTATCTTGCTGCTCCTCAGAATTCACACAGTATATTATATGAAATGAAAAGTTCACTTAAGTTTCTGAGAGTCTGAGAAAAGTTGCTCAGGTAAGAATGCCAGCATACTCGTCAGGCAGGTAAACTGAAGTATAAAAAATACGGGTCTAATCTATCATACTCTTTCCTTGTAAGAGATCAAACATCATATCCTCATTGCTGTTGCAACTATTAGATACAATTTTACACAATTATATGGAGCCTTTTAGTTTTGAAGTATTTTTACATTCAGTTACAAAAAATTGCATTTTTAACTGCAATTCATTGAGAACAGGCTCCCCCTTTCCAGCTTTCAACTGATTTATGCAGAAGATAGGACTTTCTGCATTAAAGAATAATTTATAAAGGCAGTCAATAACTTCTAAAAAAATCATAACAAAAATGAAATCAGATAGAAATCTAGAACACCTCTTACACTGCAAGACCCAAGCAAGTAATATTGATACACATGCTGAATTTATTCTGGGACTTCTATTAGTCTGCTTCTAGGCAAAACAAACAAAACAAAAACCATCACAACAAATACCCACAATGAATGACCTCTATAATACAAGTTCATTAATAGAATACTCAGTCATTCTGCAGTTACAAGAACAAACAGAATGAGTAATTATCCACCTGATTAATTGCAATAATCATGAACAAAATATTCAAATTTATTTTCCACAGAACATTTTTAAGAGGATCATGGAGGACTGTGACTGATGACTGGCACAAAAGAATCAAGTTGCTGCTTATCTTTCCTCTCACACTGACCCATGAGGAAGCAGGGAAACCTTCCTTCTAGACTAGAATTCCATATGCAGAGTTCTGACTGTCTTAGAATTATTAAGGCTCAAGGGAAACATCAGAGGAGGAGTTTGAACTCGAGTATCCCCAGGCAGGAATTGTATCAGCACTACAGCTTTTCAAAAGCAATTAATATTTCTTCTAAATTACTGATGTTCTAACAATCTCAGTGTGTGAGCTGATATATTTTTCATTGTTGCTTACAAATACACTGTACCAAACTAATTTGCAAAACTAGTGTTTTATACAAAACCCTAACTAAATAGAGACTGTTTGATATTTGCATATATACAGGAAAAGGAAGGCTATTCACATGTAACCTGAACTGTCAATTTGTATTTTTTCTACAGATACAAGCATGGAATCCTGGACTCCATCAGTTCTGGAATTTATTGGCACCACAAATGCTTGAGCCACATGGATCCCTGCCTACAGAACTAGATGAAGTTATGAAAGGTCCATGAGCCAAGTCTCTCCAAGTTTTTTCCATTCTGCAAATGCCAAACATGCTGAAGAGGCAGAGGAAGGCATTGAGAAAGCTGAAGCAAAGAATAAACTTACTGCTAATGCTGTCTCATGTTCTCCAGAAAAATGATATGCTAGACTTAAGCAATAGGCCGCTTCTCCTTGCATCTTTATATCACCTCCTAAAGGAAGGGTTAAAGGTAGATTTACCAGCATGATCTGAACAAAATTACACTGGTACAGACAGCTCTTGCACGTTCTTAAATAACACACAGATGTTAAAATACTGTAGCAAATTTTCCCCTTTCCTTACCCCCACTATGTATCTCTTTTGGAAAACATAAAGTGGTAATGAAAAATAGAGGCTATGGAGTTCACCAAGGAAGTTCAGCAAAGTCAGAGAAAATATCTTCCAGTAATACAGCACAATCAAAATACCATGTATAAGGTTCTCTGTCATTGTTTAATCATAGTCCTAGTGTCTTCACATTAGAAAATTATACTAGTCTCTCTATATATACTCAATATAAAAGTGGCTACAAATAGGTAATAAACCTTAATATATAAACACAAAATGTAGTTTGACCCACACATTTTGATGATGTGAATCTAAGTGAAACACCAAGAGAGCACCACCAGTTGACCAGTTTCATCTTATTCTCCTGTCTGTTTCACTGGCTACTGTAGGGTAAAATAGCTAAAACAATTGGTAACTTATACTTGCCAGCAGTACTTATAGAAAATTCTGTACAGGCTGCTGCTAAGGTGCATCCCACCTTTCCATGCCAGGTTTTATTTCACTGATACTGGTCTAACAAAGACTGCTTGCTGGTGTTTTTGCATGTCTCCCTCCAGAGAAAATAATCTATTTGATACCAAAATAAACATAAACTAATTAGGTAGCTGTTAAAGTATCATACTATATTCAAAAATTTCCCTCCAGAACATGAGTAGCTTAAAAAACCCCTGAAGATGAAATGACATTAAAAATAGCCAAAAATCCAACTTTTCTGCTGCTCAATCCATCTGCTCCTACACAATAAATGGTGAAAAATCAACCTGAAGAATAAATGCATACCAAGGTATTTTGTAAAATGCGTAAATAAATATAGTTACAATGAAAAGGGAGATTGTCTACTTACAGTTGTAGACTCTTTCTGCTCAAACATACAGAAGCCTACACCTAGTTCTGAAATTCTCTGAATGACAATAATTGCTGAGGCCATAGCAGTGTTCTCTCTATAGGAATTAATATGTTACTTATAATTATTAAAAGCCTGTAATTCAAAAACCTGATGGTTTTTTCCAATATTAAATATCCCTTAAAAGGCATAATAAGAAAAAAGGATACAGAAACACAGTTTCACAGAAGAAACAGTAAGTTAAAAGTTGCTAGGTACATAAAGAATCTTTTTCCTTGCTTAAGAGGATTTGGCAGTCTGAAGTGGGTAATATCTAATTCTAATTCCTAAAATACATAAATGCAGATGATGGTCCAGAAGGACAGAATGGACTTTATAGATAACATCTGGTAGGCCAATATGGCTCTGGAATGAGGATTGGAGAACTCCTCTGAAAGGAGTTCCTAAAGCTTAAATTTAAAAAGAAAACCAGCACAAATATCGTGCCTAGTGATATGTGATATATGCCTCAGGAAGCTGTGGAAGTGGCTGATCTGAAATTTGAAATAAGGGAACCAGAACATCTGCATGGTAAAAATAAGTTTTGGAAAGACATCAGATCCATTTTGACAATGACTTAATATCCAGCAGTTTTCATTAGCAGTAAGAAGAGAATTTCATCAGCGGCCTTTCTGGTTACTACACTTAATATTAAGAGGAGGAGTTTAACTGTAGCTGTAATTTAAGTATACTTTTTACACAATAGCTGTAGAAAACACTACAAGCTTGTATGATGACCTATACACTCATAATGCTATTTGTTGCAGAACTTATTTTAAAATTTGGAAAATATTTTAATTTTTTGCCATTTTTGACAGTTTATGTGTTCCAACTACTAGTCAAAGACTGGGTCATAGACTAATGTTCAGCATACATTATTAAATTTAAAAAACCTAATGGATCTGCTGATAAATATTGAATTAATATGTATTTAAACAAAAACCTTCTTCACTGTGAGGGTGTTTGAACAGTGGTAAATCTTTTCCAGAGTAGTTATGGAGGGTCCACCTGTGGAAATACTAAAACCTGACTGGATGTAGGTTTATGATTTCCAGAGGTTTCTCTTCTTACCTCTGCTGGTCTGTGACTCTGTAATTTTTTTACTTTTCTTACAGGTTTAAAAGTAATTATGTATATTAAGACAGAAAATTTTAATTGCTTATGATAAAACCTGTTTTCCTCAAGTATTAAGTAACTATGTAGAGTGAAAAGGTAACTTTTCCAGCAGATAATATCAGTCAAAAACTTCCAAATCAACAGTGACTAGCCAATCAAGATGAGTGACCTCAGCTTCCATCAGTGACCTCACTTTCTGATTACGGGTTTACAGTTTTGTATTATTGTTCCCACAAGGCTGTCATGTTTTTTTTGGAGATAAAACTTTGGGGAACCTAAAAGTTTCTTTGTTGTCAGCAAGAAGGCATTTCTGCTTTAGTGAGATCTGCAAGTGTATTGATAGCATTTGTCTTTGAGTTTCATAGGAAATAATCACCCACACAAACCCCTGACACTTTCTACTCTTGGGTAAATCATCGCCTGCACATCAAATGAAGGAATGGGAAAGCACTATTTTCCACCTACCTTCTTTTGCCTTCTTTAAAGCTTTTATTAGCATTTTGATGGCCTCTTTGTGTTCTTTATTTTCTAGCATTTTGTCTGCTAGCAATGTATAAATTCTCCAGAGATGCTGACATGCCAGTGAAGTGTAAGTGCGGCCTGTCTCATCCTTCCATGATGAGCCCTCTGTTAGCTGATAAAACGCTTCAAAATACTCAGTAGCTTTTGTGACATGACCTGAAAAATGTAATTCATAATGAAAATCCATGCAATCAACAAAAATTGTTAAATTTTGTAGTCTATAATAATTTTATCATTAAAAGTAAGTTGCAGCCAAACATTCCACAGGTTTTTCAAGACTCTTCAATACATAACTCAGAGATTGCTGGAAAATACAGTCAAATTTCACAGTACCCATTAATGCTCTAATTTAAATTTATCACATTTTAAATTAGTTTTCTTTTGTATATTCCCAATGTTGAAGAGGAGTGATTCCACAGATGTAAAGTCAAAATCTTCTAGAAAATAAATTTATTCTAGATTCATAAAGCCTTTGTTGATCTCATACATCAAAATCACATCTGTGCATAAATAATCACAAATGAAAGCATTCCTCAAGTTTCTTTTTCCATAATGAAAACCTGTGCTGAAAGATTTGAAGTGTGGAGGATAAAGGTATCAAAATTGTGGGGAAAAACTAAAAATCTTCATTCAAACAAACTAACCAATGCAAAAAAAGAATTATCATGCAAAGTAATTTATTCAACAGTTATTGCAAGGCCAGCTCTGTTGAGTTTATTTAGGAGATTTACTGCAAGAGCATTAACCATTAATAGATCAATTATTGAGCCTGAAGTAATACACTCCAAGGTCTTCAAGTTTAAGTTACTCAAACATCTTTAAGGCAAAGCAAAGTTGGAAGATAGAATTCAATTCATTTTCACATTCTAACAGTTTTTCCTCTATCTTCCACTGGATTTACCTCTGTGCATAAAATTCAATCAAAGAGATTTCCATACCTGCTGGACAATGAAAATTCAAAGGTCTTGGAAAGAACAGAAAAGCTTTTTCTCATACATAATGGCTATTGCTGGGAAGCAAGTAAGTCAAGACTATTTACATTAAAAATAATCTTAAAGAAAGCATTCTGGACACAATATCTTGTTTAGCAAAGACTGTTCTGTAGCAGGGGAAACTGTGAATGTGACCCTGCCTTTATAAGTATGTGTGTGTGATACAGGAATCTTGTCCCATAGATCATCAATATATAAACCGCATTTCTATTAACAGCTGAAACAAACCATAAAATAAGTTCATCTAGCTGTTTGTAGTTTACACCTCTTTTGAGATATGATTTACCAGGAACGATTGCTGTTTTGCAGTCTTTGTTTACAGTGCTGAATTCAAAGTGCAAAAAGAACCAGGAAGGAGAAAAGTTTTTTCCCAGTCATAGGAAAGGAAGGGAAAGCTTGGAGAAGGATCTTTAAGCATTCCTAAAGAAAACAAGGTTATCTCTCCTCCAGCCAACCTAGAGGCAGCAGAACAGCTATGACAGATTTCTCTTATTAACTCAATTTAGATTTGTCTTTTGCATATGTTACTCCTTTATAACCACGCTTTCAACTTTGCAATATAAAACACAACTCATCTTTATTAGAATTAAATTTATTTTCATATTAAATTTCTCTGATGATTAAAACGAGTTCAACTCAAACTGACAAGCATAAGAAACTCCTCTTTCAAAGATGCAATGAATTAAATGAGTGTCACAGACAAAATATTTCATGTCTCTACAGCCCACAATTCATGAAAGAATCCCAGAGGAGACAACAGGTGCTGAAGAGTGAAGTGCCAGGTGAAAGGGGAGCCAGCAGGCTCTACTCAGTTCCATTCTAGCTAGGGACAGGTATTGGAGAGATGGCCCAAAACACTGGGAAAAAAGAAAAAGTTCTATACATTCTTTCCAAAACACCACACACTTGACATCAGACTGCACAAATAGAAGGGCAAAGGGAAATTATTACAACCTGTACAAGCTGTTTATGGACTCCCTGACAGTAAATGTAACAGAAAATAGAAATGTAGATTTGCTAAAGCCAGATAAAAACCCTTGTCCATTCTCAAGAGGCTTCCAATTTCAAGTTCAGGTAACTTCTTAGGGCACAGTCAATGCAAAAGTCAACAGAATTCCAATTATCCAAGTTTCTAAAGGCAGATTTAAGATATTGAAGAAGCTCATGTTGTGTTTGTGACAAATGATTGAAAGTTGAGTTAAAACAATGTTAATAGGTAGAGCGAGCATTTTGTTCACTTGGTATCTTATAAGCACATACAGACTCTTCCTTGGAATTCTCCCTAAAGTTCATTAATAAATAGATTGTTCTTTCAAAAGGGTATTATCATACATTTGAGCCACTGGGATACACTACATGTGTAATGAATTCTTTAATAGAATTTGATTCATGTCTTACTCAAAAACTTTTAGTAAGAATGGGAAGCAGTAAACAAACAAGTGGTATCACCATGAAGCTGAACAGTATCTGAGTTTCTTCTGACACTGTAACATGATCTCTTAACAGGACACATAGTTTAGGTAAACAGAATTTGCAATCTTAAGGACTACTGCTCAGGTTGTTAGGTTGTTAGAACTGTCTTGCAGTATCCCCTTGAGAAAGTTTCTATGAGACTAGAAATGGAACTCACACATTCCAGGCACCCTACAGTTCTCAAGAGCTGACCTAACCCTAAGAGCTGCGACCTGACACACCTTTTGCCAGATCTCAGTGAAACCTCTTTGGAAACAATCCATCAACACTAAGCTTCAAAATGATAAAGTAATACAATCTTTTTGATAATATTAAAATGGATCTGCATTACATCTGGCTTCACTGAATTACCAAGGAAGATAATGCAGTAAAATGTAAAACAATCTACTCAAAGAAATACTACACAGAAAGTGATGCACAGAAAGTCAAAATACCTGCTAGTTTCCTAAACAAGGACAAGACTGAATTCCTGACATGAAAGCCCTTACATGGCTGGGAATTTGCTTACTGAAGAGTCTTTCAAATAAAACAAGCTATTTGGAGACTTCTCAAATTCATGGAAGGTAAAATGTTTTAGACTTTGGAATTCTTCCTTCTATGAAAATAAACTGAAATCCCTTGTTGTCATTGGCAAATGACACATCAGCCTATTTATTTAATCCATAATGCTTCTGTGAAACTCAAATTTTGTGGGAAAATAGTCTTTTCAGGGAGCTGGGGAGTTTAGGCCCTATCATGAGTCATTTCAGCTGGAACTGATCAGGCTAGTGCATTCTCATTTTTAAACACTGAACTGCTGCAAGTGTTGGCTGTAGACATATTAGAACGCCATCTGAAAGGCTTGAAAAAAATTATAAGAAATCAATTAGCCAATTGCAGAACATTTCTGAGAATAAGAGCATTTTTATCTCACTTAGGCAGTGACAAGGCAAAGTTTTAAATTACTTTTATTATGAACTGAAAAAAAAAAAGACCAGAAAAAGCAAAATGACTGGAAAAACAATGGAGTAAGAAAATCACTTGAAAAAGTTTGCAGAGATATATTTTTATAGGTCTAGGAATTCAAAGAGAAAAATCAAGAAAGTGTTTCTAGGAAATCCATGTTTGAAAAATCTATTTGCAGAAGGTTACACAAAGCAGTAAAGCTATTTTCAGTTGGCAACATTAATAGCAATTGCATATTTATTCTCACACTGCCATGCAGAATTTATCTCAGTAGATACCAAGTGGAGTTGGAGAATCTCTGATGTCTCTCTTCTCTTATTATAAAAGGAATCACAAACCAGAATGGCAACTCCTGCAACATATGTACTACCACTACTAAAATTTTACACTTTTATAATTTTTTATATTTTCATATAACTTGGGGCATAACAAAGGAAATCCCCGCAGCAATAGCTTAATTCTAAATATGGGAGGCTAACATTGTCAATAATTTTGGGAGTAGAAAATCAGTTTTAAACAATTATATACAAATATAAGACATTCTGACACAGATCTGTGCTACAGTTTTCACTGAGTTGCTTCGAAGTAAAAAAATAAATCCATTCAAGCAAAATAATTCCATGTAATTTTATAAATATGGAAGAGAAATGTTTCTCAATAATCTAAAAGTTCGTTTATAATTCTCCTTCTTGAAACCCAGTCCAAAAATATGGATTTTTTTAATATCAAAATAGATACCAAACCAAAAGGGGTATATATGGAGACTACTATTTTGCCTTTTTTTTTTTAAGTAGAAAGATTGACTAGATATTAACACAAATGGGTTTAAATGTGAAGCTGCCATAAAAGCAGGCACATAAATGTAATTCTCCCAGCCGCTATTTTGATGCACATTTTTGATTCCATGAATATTTTATGAAATGGCCCAAACTAAAGCCATATAACATTCCTGCATTACTGATGCTTGCGCCCGTAAGCTACAAACATTAGAGGCATGATTGAGTGCATTAAAATGAACTCATTCAGCAGTGCATTGATTACTTGAAGGAGGAAAAAAAAAAGTTACTCCCACTTAAGAAAACAGCACACAAACCTGAAGTTTTCAATACTGAAATTAGAGACTCAAATCTGAATAATGTGGTATTTAATAAATAAAGGCAGCACAAAACTACCTAGAAGTGTCTACATACATTCCTGATAATAATTAGGTGAGATGTTAATTAGGTCCACAGATTGCTTCCAGTAGTGTACAGGTAATTTAAAATCTGCAAAATGCAGTGACTGACCTGCTCTAGCTCCATGCCTCAGCAATACTGAGAGCACCTAATGATTTCCTTTTCTATCAGCTCGTATATTTGCCAATGAAAATAATGCCACAGAAACAACTGCACAAGAAAAGTGACAGGTCTGTTAGGTAACCTGCCCCAGCAGCACCACTAGAAGCAGGAAGCACATTTAATTCTAAATTGCAAAGAGTTGTTGAGGGCTTCAGAAAATATTCCACTGTAGACTAAAACAACTTAAAGGAAAAATAAACTTTGAGTATATTATAGTATATTTTAATCTAGAGCATCTTTTGCCATCAGTTATTTCACTATAGAATGAGAACACAAAATCTTATTGAAGCACCAGTTAATGGCAATGAAAACCAAAAATGCTATTATCTTTCAAAATATATATGCTTACATTTCAGTCTAACAGCTTGAACTACTTGTATTATGCTCAGTTCCTCTGTTCAATTATGACAGCACTAGTCATGCTGAAATACTTAAGTCTGCCACATAGATTGTTACAAAAGTGTTTTACAGGGGTGTGTTCACAAGAAACATAAAACAAGGCTCTCATTCAGCAAACGCCTCTCATTCAGCCAAACCACCTTGGATTCTGAGGTAAAATTAACTCTAAAGAAGCCACTGGAACAGCTCTCACATGCAATAATCTGAATTAATGTGCCAGCTGAAAAAAACAAGAAAAAAATTGCAGAAGGAATTTAAGATAAAATTCTGCAGTTTCATAACTCTCCAACATCCATCTCAAACAAAACCGACCATCAGCCAACAATCAAAGTGAGTATTTTTAAGATAATGGATGTAACCTCATAGTCATTTACTTTAGAGAAGCCGATTTCTCTTTTTTAAGAAAGATTCTACTGTGAGCTTTAGCAAAATGACGTAGGCAGTTCATAAGAATATTGCAATTAACATGCTGGCTCATCATGGGTTATTCTGACTGCTCCTCCAGTTTGACAATACACCAGTAGATCTCACTGGAGTCCAAGTTCCAAGACCAGATGAAGTCATGCCCGAAAAGTAGAGCACTTGAGGACACAAAGGAGAAAGGAAGAGAGAAAAGGAAAGTTGAGCTTCACACAACCTAAGACACAGCATTGGTGGACTGACTGCAGTGCAAAAGGACAGTATTTTATCTTCCCTCCTCTGGGTGGAGGCCTGCCAGGCAAGTCCTAGGTACTGCAATTTAGAGGATGATACATCATTTCTGTTTACATTACTTAAACAAATGTGTGCTGTCTGAAAAGAAAATCCTAACTGTAGTAATCCAGTGAGCATTAGAGCATAGGCAGTCCTGTCCTCTGAGGACCTACATTACTTGCCTTAAAGCTCAAGCACTCAAAATACACCTATACAAACCTAGAGGGCAGTGCAGACTGCAGAACCCACAGCAGGACAGTTCACAGACGCTATCACACCACCAACACACTGGGATATCAAACCTGTTCTAAAAAGGGCCTGCTTAAAGGGTTCTCCCAGAAACACCTCACAAGGTGCTGGCTTTTCTGGTTGCCTGGCTGCTCCCTAATCCCTTCCCCTTCTGCTGCCAGCACTCCTGAGCTGCAAACAGGAGGGTTTTCCCACAGGCAGCTGAAATGACAGCTGCTTTGGGAATGGTGTACCATGGACCAGCAAGGGGAAAAAATGACAACCAAACAGGTCCCAAATGAAAATTCTACTAACTTGTTTGTCTTACATTCATATGCAAATGAACCAACGTGCAAAATTCTGGTCTACAATTAAAACTCTTTTATATTTTCAGGTTAACATATTTTATGAGAGCAGTATTTGTCAGATGCCACCTTCTGATTTGTTTGATTATATATAAATAAACATTTTTTGATATATCAATTTTAATCTGGAGGACAACCTTGCAAACAATGTTGAACATTAGCTGAATGATCATACACCCATTTTAGAGAGAATAGAATTCTTGCTTCACAGTATTATTCAAGCCTTCTTTCATGCTTGCAGAGCATCAAAGTGCTTTCGATATGCAAAGGCTATGCAAGATGCAAAATGTATTCAGGAAGCTCACACTGTAAGGCTCCAGGCTCTGGATAAGAGCAGGTCCACACTCAGTGGGATGCTTCCATTTCAGATTTCACAAATATTTCAATGTCTATAGGTGGATATCTAAATGCAGAAAGGGAAGGGGACAGAAAACTCAGGGATGAATGGCACATACTTTGTGATTCTGTTTTTCAGGGCTTAAGATTTTTTTAAGTTCAATAGAAATAATGAAAACAAAACATATTAATATTTAACCTCAAAGATTAATATTATCATTATCTTTTAAATAGAGAAGTGACACTGAAGCAGATTAGTTTTACTAAATTACTTTTTTTGCTAAGTCATGTCAAATGCTTGCCTTGGTTTAAATACTTTTTTTTTGGCAGTGTTTACATTTTATTCAGATTCCACCCAGTTCCCCTTACTTTTCATGGCTTCCAATAATAAATTTATCAGATGCAGTGCTCCAGCACTGGAGCTGTTCTGTGGTGCAGATGATTTACTTCAGAAGTGCAGCTGGATTAATGACCTGCTAAGATGCCACCCAACCTGAATGATTCTCTGAAGAGTAAGATATATTTTTATTAACAGCTTCATGCTTGCTTTAACTATGGCTTCTCCAGATTACTGGTAATGGCTGAGGACATGCAACCCTGGCAGCTCTCAGTGACACTGGAAAGGCACCTCTGGAAACAGCCTCCTTTACCAATTACTGAAAGGAAACACTGCCTCCAGGAAAGTTTATGATGGCAACTGCCAGTCCAGCTACAGTATTCCAAGACCTCTCAAAGCTTTGAAGCAAAGAGAAAAACCCCTGTGAGTGAGAGGGCAGATTCATCTCAGTACTAGTCATTAAGCAGTAAATAATTAAAATATTCTGGAAAAGACAGGTAAAATACAAGCAGCAATGTCAGTAATAGACATGAAAGAGAAGAGACGGAAAAAGAATTTAAAAAAGCAAAGAAATAATTCATTTGAAGTTTTAATAAAGTTTCATTTGGAGTCTTGTTTAAAGATATATCAGACTTTAGGGATGTAACCTAATTACATTTTTATGCTAAGTTCTATTCAAATATCTTGGACTTTGAATCTTTAACACAGATCAAACACAGTATAATTTACTCATGGCTATCAATACTTTAAAAAGACCTCTTCATTACATGTCATAGTCTAATGAACATGCACATAAAGCAAACAGAGCAATATTTGATACCAAAAACACTTAGAATATGATTCGTGCAGAAGTATCAATATAAACAGTTAACCTGAGTGCAACATATTATATTCAAGCACACATCAAATGTTTTTTCTAAAATATTCCTGATACATCTTGCATAGTTCAAATAAATAGCCATAGCTTTTTTTGCAGTAGTTTTATGACTTGAAAATGAACTTTACAATCACTGAACACCTAGGAATGGAAAATAATTTAGGATCTCTTTTCATATATCAGAACTTTGAATGACAATGCAAATGATAGAGTTTAGAATCAGCACCTGTGCACTGTTGTGAATATTTTGAAGAGCTTATTAGAATGTAAGAATAAAGACCTGTCCCCAGGTGTTAGAGCAGAACAAAAAGATCCTCCATTTGAAGAGTTAGGCCAGGAAAGTGGGAGTGACCATAAAAGGATTAAAGAAACTTACTTTTTCTTAATGTAAAGAATATTATAACTTCCCTGAGCTTAATAATAAACCTTGATTTAAATCAACTAAAGTAAAATCATGTAGAAAGTATTACATTTTCACAGGATTTCTTTTCAGAAGTAGGAGCACTATAGAATTCTCCCTGAATTCTCTTATTCAAAATATCTTTATTAGCCACCAAAACCTTTTAAAAATAAGAATAAAAAATAATTTTATGCAGAATATGAATTTAACAGGCCCCTTTTGCTTTCATGCTGCATGTTCAGAAGTTTTTTTCAGATTTTCTTAAGACTGTGCTAATTTGAACTGAAAACTTTCTTAATTTCTATAACATCAAGTCAAGACAGTACTTGCTAGTTCGACACCAGTAACAACCCTGTAATAGTAAGATGTCATTTACTGGGGAACTACTTTGTGCACTTGCAGGAGAATGAGCTCAATTATTTAATAAACCTATTCAGTCTGTCCTCCCAAGAATCTAGCAGGACTTATGGCTGCTTCTGACTGCTACTGACTGACAGAGAAAAGAGGAATACCCAAAGAGTAACTCCTAGCAATTTGCTGCTTAATTTTTTTAAATTATGCTCTACAATCAAGCTTTTCCCAGCCAACTTATATATCCAATTCTTAAGCAATCAGAAAACAATATAACCACTTTGTGAGATACAGTAAGTGCAGAATAACAAAGGAGAATTAGCTTCAGTTGATATGGTGAAAATCAATGACTAGAAGTACCTTAAATGGTCAAACTGGGTATGGAGAATTTCATGTCCCATTAATGGAAGGCTTCTTTCTGTCTTAAAAGTTCTCCAACGTGGAGACTCTTTTAAAGTGTATGAACTTAAGATTTAGCAACAGGTTTATGTAGTCAAAGACAAGGGATTTGGAAACAAGTGAGTATGTTCCTAGGTCTAAACTATTCCTACATGCCTTTTTCTGTTTGGAAAGCTGTTTGGAAAAAAAATAATCACAACTAGGAATAAATCTGAGAACTTTGTAGTTTGGGATATGCAACCTAGGGCAAGGAGGGGGGAATATCATGATAAACTAATGGTGTTTGGTTACTACTAGATTTGGTCTGTTATATAAAAATGTTTGTTCTCTCCAGACAATGAACAGTACAAAGACATTTTTAGGGTTGTCTCTGCAGGGAACAAACCCATATGATCGTCCTATTCTTCAACTACTTTTGGAGTGAGTTTCAATCAAGTTTGGTAAGAAGTCAATAGGACAGCAAGTTCCCATCACTTTAGGAAATTAATATCTTGAGGATAGACATTGATCCAAACCCCAGACAGACAGAAAGACAGGCAGAACTTGCTGCACATGGTGAGACAGCAGCACTCTGACTGGCCAGGGAGCAGCACATTCTCATCTAGCTTTAGTTTATCACAGCACACACTGAACCTCACCAAGTACAAGTGCTGTAGAAGCACAGAGGAAAGGGTACTGTATAAATGCAGAACAAACCTGTGGTTCCTGCCTGAAAGGATAGATAATCTCTAAATCTCTAGAACTATGACTCTCCTTTAGGCCACTGTCATGTTTTAAGTAGCACACAAGCTTCCTATTAAAAAAAAATACACAGTAATTAATAACTTTAAATACATTTCCTCTTTTTGGTCCACAAATGAAAAATCTCATTATAAAAAGAAAGAGAATGATGAGCTTGATGTTTTATCAAAAAAAAAAAAAATCACAAACCTAACTGGGTATCATTTTAAACCAAGACAAGTTGCTTACAGAAAGAAATCTCCAATACAGAAAAAATGATAGACAAGAACCATTTTTAGCTGATAATTTGAGTTTGCTTTTGTTCCTGAACAAAGAGATGGGATTCATTTTAGGTGTCCTTCTTCCAGTGTCTGACCTGGGCTTGTGGATACAATGGTACGGAGATGTCAGATACTGGGCATATGCCTTATGGTGGAAACATAACATAGTTATGTTATGTAGACAGGCTGGATAGTTCCAGTGCAGCAATTCTGTTTTCAGTGACAGCTCTGCACTGCACAGGTAGCAAGGAAGAAATTCATCTCTCTTCACAAATGCTGTCCCCTGGTTTGTTTTATTTACCAGCTGTTTGCAATTATGCAATCAGATTGTAAAGCAGTTTCTACACTATACTATGGAGAATTTGCTGTTTAAGTGGGCTTGGCAGACTTGCTGCACAGATCACAACATAAAGCTCTATTAATGTAAAAGGTGCACGTGGACCACCTGTCCCACAGGTGAATTTTATTCTGGCTATACTTAGGAATCTCCTAAAAAGAAACCATATTTTTATGTAATTAAAATAAAGTCGCAAATTGTGCACACACAAATACATATGAAATTTCATAGGCAATTTTAACTTTTGCCTTTTTAAACCTTTTTAGTACTTCATTTTGCAATATTAACATTCTCTTTTTTTATATCTGAATATAAATTATTTCTGCCTGAAGGCAAACCAATTGGGGAAATTCTGCTTAAACGTGCATATTTCCTCTGCATAGATACTCATGAATTTATGCTGAGTTTCTCTCAATTATTTATACATTACAGTTTTCAATTAAGAAAGCACTTGCCATAAACAATTCAAAATAAAAAAAATCAACAATTTCTTAGTAAAAAGGGATTCTTAGCAAGAATTTCATGACTAAGGACAAGAAAATAAACAGTCTGGACTTTTAATATTCCAAAACCAAAATATGTCATGAACCATCTTTAAGTTGTTTTTCAGCAAATATATCCAGTAATTAATAGTTAAACTTCAAAAATCAAAGCTATCCTGTGCAACCTGTTCCAGGTGTACCTGCTTTAGCAGGGCAATTGGACTAGGTGATCTTCAGGGGTTCCTTCCAATCCAGCCATTCTGTGAAATGCCCCTTAAACACAATCGGAATCTTTCCGTCAATTTCTGTAATGTCTTGATAAAAACTTGAATTTCAACATGACGGCAAAGTGATAGGGAAAATCCTACACCTCAGTCTCAACTGAGATTCTTGAAATCCACAAGAATCCTGTGGTGTTTTTTTTTCCCCAACAAATTAATTAAACTTGTAAGTCACTCCAATTCAGCAGGTCTTTCAACCAGAAAAGTTTCTATCAAATTCCAACATATGAAACAGACTGTATTTTACCCATGATTGCAGATAAAACTATTACACCTTTTCAAATAAATCAGGTGCAATTTATCAATATTTTTGGGGCAGGTGCAAAGTGATCAGAAGTGATCATCTCTGGCATAACATTGCTGTTTGAAAAGCAATCAGACCTTAACACTGGTTACAATTAAGGCAGATTTGGATTAGGACTGAACACTTATAAACCCTTCATTAATTTGCAGAATATGATTTTTTTTGCAGATTTTTGAAATGTCTAAGCTATTTTAGAAAGGACTAAAGCAATTCCTTATTGAGGCCTCCTAAGACTTGCCATCTAAAAAACACACACAGAGGGACCAAACTGGGTTTCTGGATTAGGTGTATGTTGTGGGAATCAGCTCTGAGATTCCCAACACTGCTATTTGCTTTGCACTCACTCCCTTTCTCTCATCAGTTCTGCCTGCCTTTAATCTTTTCAGCCTGTAAAGATTTCAGATATTATCTCCACTTTTGTTGATCCTTATGTGCTAGCAGAATATAAATCTGATAACTAATTCAAAGTCAACAGTGCCTTGAGACTAATGGCAAAATTTCCACACATCTTACAGCTCTCATAGCAGGGGAGAGCCAGGCTCTGGCGTGGCACTGATGTACATTTGTAATTCATTGTGGAAGTTTTATTCATTGGGTTCTATGGTGATACTTACATGCTTTCTCAAACAGTTATTTAAATGCATCCAAAAATGTTCCCAAGCAACTGACAGGTACCTTAATTTCAGATGTCTGGTTGTGCTATGCTTTTGAATAATATAGAATTTTATCTGGTTTTGTTGTAACATATTTGAAGCAAAGAGCTCCTACAATTCCTTGTTTCATCCCAGACCACTCTTTTTGTTGATATAAGTTACCTTAAACTTTGAAATGCATATATTTAAGGTGTATATTACTTCATGCATGATAGGTGGTAAGCATTTAGCACGAAACAGAAAGCACTCAAATATTGCAATGATGTAAAAACCTATACAAAACAGTATTAGACATTGTGGTTTTCAGTGCTTTCCAACTGTTTCTTCTGCCTGATACAACACTGTAAACCTCAAGTTAGCAATTAAGTTCAGCAGAAAGCACGTTAATATAATCTATCATAAACTATGATTATAATCTTACTGTCTGATATGCAAAACATTGCAAACATTTACAATGACTGATATTAGTTCTTAAAAGGCATTGAAAGCACAGGAGCAAGAGTATTTTTTTTTAAACTCACATTTCTTAAGAGAGATTCTATCACAAAGCCTGTGCTTACTTGGACAAAAAGTAATTCTGGATTTAACATGAGAAAAATATGTTGTCATTGCATTTTCAGTGTCTGTAAAGTGACATCAGCACATTAAAGAGCTATATGAAACAATAAGTAATAAATGAGTATCTAAAGTAAAATAATGAGTAACTAAAGTAATAAAATTACTTATTATCAGCCCTCTGAGCAAAGACACACTAGGGGAGAAGCACAGCTAATTGAATAGTATCAAAATCTGAATGCTTCTACAATAATCAATGAATGCTTCAGACCTCATTTTACAGGCCGAGTATTTTAGGGAAGAGGTTAAAAATCTCAATATGTGAAGAAATGCCATTAAAATCATGTTTGCTCCAAGCAGAACATTCCATTTGTGTCTGCAGCAGGCTACTCACTTATTATTGTTTTCTTTCCCTTACTGGCAGCTACTAATGGCCTGCATCCAAGTATCATGACTGAAGTCTACACCACCAACACCTCAAATATTTAGCTTTGAAGATTAATGAACATCAGGTTATATCCAGCCTTTAGGACAGGGACCAGGCTGAAAGTCAAAGAACTTTAAATTTGATTACACAAAAATTACCCAGCAAATTTATTGATTTTCTTCCAAGGCAAACAGCAATCTTTACAAGTCCATGTTTAACTTTATACTCCCAAGCAATCAGTCCTAAGCATATATAGACAGCTTCCTTTCCCAAGTAATGAAAAATACACTACTGGATGAGAGAACTGAAAAGAACTGGGACCAGATGTTTACATTTATTCCTGTAGATACACCCCCAGAGAAGTGGAAATCTGACTAATTTGGTTCAAAAATTAATTACCAAATTATAAACAACAAAATAAAAGATAAAATAGCAGAATTAAAATTTTACTTATAACACCATTAAAACTGATGCAATATTATGCAATGCCAAACCCAACATCTCCTCCGACACTTTTTCTCCAATCAGAACTTGCCCTTGAATCAATTTTTCACCCTTGGAAATAAAAAGCGCATGGAAT
>VXBQ01010077.1:2455-106925 GCA_013400175.1 Phainopepla nitens | reverse complement strand
AAAGAAAATACTTGCAACAGACAGAGCCCACAGATTCAGTGGAGCTTTAGTCTGTGCAGTGTAAATCCACTTTACTTTAACTCTCTTTACTAAGGTTAATAAGAATCTTCTCTTCTAAAAGGTTCCAATATTCTTCAGCAGGAAAATAAAATTTCTGCTCCTCTGATCATCTCAGGATATTTCATAACTTATGTGGTTTTGTAATGGGCCTCAAGGTATTTAAGTATTCAACAACTTTTGCCTAAGACACCATTAAAGTAGAAAATGTTAAATTTTTTTTTTTAGGCAGTGCTTGGGTAACAGCAGTGAGTCACACTCAGTAAGAGCCTTTGAAGCTAAAAGTACATAAGAATGTTTTCTTGTCTGCACCTTCTTAAAATTTTATTTTTTAGTAACTAAAGGACCAACTGAAAAGGTTGCAAAAAAAAAAAATCTAAAATCCAGCAGTTTTTGAGTAATTTTATTCTTCCAAGTAAGAGATAGATAATCTAACTAAGCATTTTTCACTCAAAATGAAAATGACTTGGTTGTGACTGACTGGGGTTTAAGCAACTGCTATATTATCAACTGGGCAACTGGATGATACCATGTGTAAGAAAAGTAATCCTTCCATTTTACTGATTATTGGTATGTGCTCTAATTTTAAAACTGAATCCAGGTCTGGGTGTTGCAGGCTAGAAAGATAAGGCAACAGTTCACAGAAAAACAGTGTGAATGACCATCAGCCTAAAAAGATGTGAGGAAATATAAAAAAAAAAGGTGTCATGTGTCAGCTGTAACAGAACAAGAGGAAAATATAGGACAATACTCTTTCAATTAAAATAAGGCTGCAGACTTTTTGTTTTATGTCCAGGCTTTTTGCTGGGAAATTGGGCCATCTTTCAAAACACACCCATTCTGTCAGACTATTTCCACAAAATATTTCAATTTCTGTCAAATTCCATTAAATGTCTACCTTATTTATTTTTTTAAGAAGTCACTTTATATGAGAAACCGGCCACAAATTGAGTTCAGAGTGGAAATTGTTTGAATCCACAATCAAATTTAGAAACAAAACTATAGTGGCTACACAAATCACATATTTTAAGCAATAGTTAGGCATGCAGTGCACTTACAAATTAGAACTGGAAGACAGGCTTTATCCAATTACTTGAGGCTTACTTATTGCTTGTCTTCCCACACCATGAAAGGATTTTTTTCAGAGGAAAACACCTTTTTTATACTCAGACTGCTATCCACACACAAACCCCTCTGCCATAACAGGTAACATATGCTTTTAAATATAGAAACAATCTTCACCTTGAACTAAGAAAGCAATATTGTTTACAGTGAGAACAACTGTTCACTGCAACAGGCTCCCCAGGGACGCGGTAGAGTCCCCATCACTGGAGGTTTTTAAGATGTGATTGAGAGGGTGCTAAAATAACCTCAATTAGGCTCCCTTTCCCATGAAAGGTTGGATCAGATGATCTGTCCCAGTCCCTTAGAGCCTGGGCTGTTCCATGATTCATGTTACTTCTAATAAAACCTTCTAATTTCAGAGAGTCACAGTTTAAGGATGCAGATGGAGAAATGGAGCCTGTGGTGAGGTCTAAGTCAGAAGCAAACACCAAAGGGGCAGTCACGTACAAAGAGGGTGTCACTTGTGGTCAAGAGAACCAGAAGGTCATTTTAAAATGAACAAAAATGCAGGCTGTTTATCTAAGTGTAAATTGGAAGCAGGATTAAACGTTACAGAACTACGTGTCCACAGCTCTTTTAATTCAGCCCAGTTGGTGCAACTACAGATGCCATCCAAAGCACCTTTATGATGTCAAGTGCCTTACCTTGTTCCTCGCTGATGAGGCCCATGTTTACATATGCTTGTGCCTTTCTCTTTCCACCATCAATTTCTACTAATTGAGCAGTGTTATAGCTTTGCTCATAAAAGTAGTTACTTAACCATTTGTCCTCAGGGTCATTGAAAAAGCAGGCCAAGCTAAGCTGGTTATCATACACCTTCTCATAGTGCCCTTTAAAAACAAAAATCACAATAAAAACGTTATATTAGAAATTTTGTATGTTATAGCAATAATCATAATGAAAATTAAGAGCTATTTATATTTCCACCATTCAAATGCCATCAAGTTCTGTTACGTGTTCACTCAGAGAAACAGAAGAGGAAAATTATAACCTTATAAATTAGGCACAATTGAAAACATATTTTTGTTCTCATTTCTGTGTGCAAAACCAAAATTCAGTTCAATAAAACACACAGAACCTGACTGGCTAGTCAAAAGGGAAGTCAGGGTAAGACAGGAGAAGCCTTTCTGAGAAGCCTGTCTGAGCCTCTGGGCCTTGAAAAGGCCTAAGGACTTTCCAAACCTTGGAACTCTAAGGTAGCAACTGTGTTGATGGAGATTAAGAACCAAAAAGAAGTCTGCTAACACAATCCATTAATTCATATAATTTTAAATGTTCAAAGTATGATTTACAAGAGAGGCTTTGAGCCTTCATGTATATTCCCATGTTTAGCACCTTAGCACTCTTAGAAATTAAAGACAAACTGAAATTGCACTCATTTTCCTAGGACCCCTGCTCTCCCCCACCCAGTTCACTAAGGAATTGTTCTCAGAACAAATGTGCAAAGCAGGGGAGACTCAAAGTCACAGATACTCTCTAAGGCCTGAAGTCTGGATTCTATTCTTTATCACCTCAGACAGCTGAATGAACACACATTATCCCTAAAATTTACAAAAAACCTCCAAATCCTAAATCTAAGTAGCGATACAAAATTATCCACAAATACATTATCCACAATTTAGAGTTACAGAATAACAGCCTATTTGCCTTGGAAAAGCACCTTAAAAAAATCTACAAAATATCAGCCTTGAATTATTCCAAAACTTTACAAATTTGGAGTAGAAATCTAAAACTTTCCTGACAAATTTCATCATACCATTCCTCCCTAAAGTGGATTTGAAAGATCTGTTTCTTATATGATGCTGGAAAACTTCTGAGATAATAAAGTAGAGTATGAACCTGTATGTTTCATGGCTAATATAAATTAATTTTCTGTGCAAACTCTACCCATGTGTGAAATTGAATAATTAGCTAAAATGGCATTGCAGTTTTGATGGGCTACTTAGTGTTTTTGTGGCTGTTGAATGAATGTGAGCCAAACAGTCAGTTCTAAAAGGAATTTCCAGATATTTGGCTAAAGGAGTTAAGCACAGCAGGTCTGGCAGCAGGTAAGAGACTGTTGGGTTAAGCTGTATGTGTGAACAGAACTGCTCTGTTTTCAGGAGTTCTGCAATTTGTAAGGTTTGCTCAAAAGAGAGAGAAAATGGAGAAAAGAAAAACCCCTCTTAATTCTGGGTATGGAATACCACACAGAAATCACCTGGGAAAAAAGAAATCTTTTCAGCATAGGCAAGATCTCAAGGCCCAGATCTTTCCCAAGTGTTTTAAAACTACAGTAACCATATCAAAATGCTTTAATCAAATGATGCAGTTAAATTCTCTTCTTCCATTATCTACAAGAAGAACTGGGGGAAATCCAACTTCCAAAAGGATGAGTTTAATGAGTGTAAATTGCACCACCTATGCAAGTCACTTGCACTATTTGGAACACACAGCAGCAATTACTCAAACAAGTACTTTAAATTCATAACTAAACCACACAAGAGGGATTTGTCAGCCTCATCTCTATATGTTCTGTCTCAAAATTACAAATTATATATGATCTAATTGAAGAAATGTAAATCTCTCATTCTCTCTATTGTCATGACTGTTATTTGACTTCAGAATATCTTGATAAAGTTCTTCAGTGTGTTGCACAACACAGTAAGGACTTTATTCTTTTGAGAAAAAGGGCTACTACCTAATCATGTCTGCAGTCTTCAGGATGTTCATCTACTACTTGTTTCTCCTCCTTTTTTCTCCATCTTGGTCATTTCAGAGATCATTGTCTGAATTCTTCCTGCTCAAAGTTTTTTGAAATCAAGCTGAAACCTTTTCCCCATTCTTGAACACTCTTTATCTTTTGATTTAAAAATTCATTCCTCTAATGGTAAACAATACTTTTCTTATTGCTTGTTTTTTTATTTATTAATTTGCTTTCTTATTTATTTTCTCAGAATATTCCCTTCCACGAAGTTGTAACCTCAGATTTTCACCTTTTTAATAATTCCTATTAAAATATATAAAAGTATGATTTTGAAAAAATGTGTTATATACATTTTTTACTTCTAGTATTTTAAAATAACAAACCTTCCAAGAAATGAGTGATTCACAATCTCTTTAAAATCACCAAAAAAAGAAATAGCATAGATATTACATTTAGATTATCATACCATCATTTGTATCTAAGGTTTTAAACCAAAACAACAGCTTAAGCTTCGAAATTCAGCTTTGAGAGGAATAATTATTAATATTCAGACTTCATGTATTCCTAATCTGAATATTCTTCATGGCTGTGAGTTTTCATGCCTTGTTTCTCCTCAGGACTGAAAAAGCACCTCTTGGGTGCCTCTTTCAGAATATCCTGGAGTCTGCATCATATAAGAAATTAAGACTATTTTGGTACAATACCTCATGAAAATCTCTTCAAATAATTCTGGAATGGAAATAAAACTGGGTTGGGCTTAATACAGTTATATTTACCTGAGTGCATGCACATACACATATATACATATAAGCCTGGATTTGTATATGTTTATAACAGATATATTTATACATCTATACAACATAATTATCTATCACACATATCAACATTATACTAAATCCAAGACACTGCACTGTACCAGCTACTAAGAAGAAAATGAATTCTATCCTAGCCAGAACCAGGATAACACACACAGAAAGCCGAGACCAAGCTGGGACTCATCCAAACTAACCAATTTAGATACAGATAGGAGTTACCAAGGGTCCCTTTCCTCTCAGTGAAGAAAAGCAAATACTTTTTAGATGAGACTTATCCTGACTCGAACAATGCTTGCAGCACAAGGGAATGCTTTTAGAGATTATCTCAGAAGTAGAGGCAGAGCTTCCCAAGACTGCAAGCACATAACCCATTAAGCAGCGAAATACAAGACCTAATTATAACCACTAACATAAAGATAACAATACACATTATGTAGAGATCACAGCTAAGTGAAAATGAACTCAAAGATAACCAGAGGATGCATACAAATGATTGCAATTACCCAGAAAGAGAAGAGATAATTGGATCATCATTGGATACAGACACACTGGACATAGATTCGCTCCTCTGAAATCATTGCTACAAAGTATCAAGGCCCTTATGTGATATAAAATACGCAAATAACTCCAGGTAGTGCCCTACAAATCCCAAGGGATGGAAGTGACCTGAGGCAGACTCCAGCTCCTGCCATAGCTTTGATTGAATGAACTTTAATGTGACCCTCTGATGATGATCCTGCTGGTGCATAACAATGAGAAGTGCACAAAGACAACCATCTCTCTGGCATTGTCTTGGAAAGCGGCTGACCAATATGCTAGTCACAGAACAAACCCCAAAACCTCTGTTAAGAGTCATATTGTCTTCTGGATTCAAAGTCTGAGCTACCGACCAAGAAGTTAATTGACATTATTCTGACAGTGGCAAAGCTAGCGTGTCAGACTTACTGAAAATGAACTTTTACATCCTCAGGAGAGGAATATAGGAATAGGTAAAGACACTCTTCTATAAAATCTCCACGAAGTAGTTCAGATATTAAAACTTTGAACTCTCTGATTTTGTAGAGTTCGCTACAACTGATTATAAAATACATGTAGAGAAATCATCTTTAGGTACCTGTTGTTCAAAAAAAATGAAGAGCAACTCCCGAACTGAGGATTTATGCACAAAAGGAGAGTTATTCTATCAAACCTTCCTGAGATCTTTCTGTTAAGCAGAGATTAAAAAAAAACAATCCTTCAATTTGAGCTTAAACATTAAACCCCATATATTAAACACATGGGGTATTCCCTGCTCTGAACAAGATCTCTTTAGGTGCACCTCAGCTGCCAAGAAGCATCTCCTCTCATTGTGCTCAGTCCATAGACCCTGATCAGCCCACGGAACAGCTTTGCTCCTGGGCTCTTCTCAAGAACCGTTCCCTTGGCAAACAAGGCTGTGCACAGAGCAGAGGATCACTCAAATCCACGTCTGCACGTTTGCTATGCTCAGCTAGACAACTCCTAAATAGTGCAATGCAAGGGATAGCGAGGCGCAGTTTGAGTATGAGAACCCCAACAGGGTTAAAATGAGAGAAAAGAAACACATAGAAGGTCAGCAAGCCATGCTAGTGCAACTCAGCTACAACTTGCTGCCACATCTCTATGACCTCCTTCATGACAGGATGCAGTGGAAGAAAGGAAAAGAAGTAGAGGAATGGTCTTTAGAGAACAGATGAAAACATCATGAAGAGATCCTGGCTTGGTGCTTCCCCAGAAGAACAAAAGAAGCAGCTGTTCCAGATTCCAATAACAAGAACTTGCGCTCATTTTTAAACTAAAGGTATTGGAAAGAAATTTTCCAACATCCAGATATGACTCCGTATTTTCCACTCAAAAAGCCATCAGTCAGTCCTTTGTTCCTGCCAGACAAACGCCACATGGAAACTTTTCAACAGGGGTTAACACCCATCCTCCACTTCAGTTAACTCTTTAGTGTGTGTATAACTGGATTATAACTGACTCTTCACTCTTGAAGACACATAAAGGAGTGGCCTAAGGTCAATTAAGTCACTAGGAGTAATTTTTATGTCAGAATGAAATACTATTAATGCTGGAAGGTTTTTTTGTTTTTGTTTGTTTGTTTGTTTTGCCAGAGAGATCAAAATCAGTGATTTAGTAGACAGCTGATGCTGTCAAGAATTCACACATAGAAGGATGGAAGTTGTTGGATCAAGAGGAGGCATAAACTGCAGTCAAACATGGTGCTGCAATCAGTTATTTCCACCTGGGTTTGTACATGGCAAAGAATCAGTCTCTTTTGCTTGCTCAAAAAAAGGATACCTCTACATCTACATGTAGAAGACTCCTCAATCATTCCTTTTCCCAGAGAGTTTATTCATAAATTGATAAACTTTTCCCCCAAAAGTTTAGCCATTAAGTCCACAAATAAAGGGAAGTAAAAATGAGAGTTGTGAGCATGATGACACCAAGTTTCAGGCCGTCTATTTCCTTGAGTGTACAGAGAGCACACCACTCCCAACACTGCCAGGTACTTAAAGGGAAGACACTTAATTAATGTGCAATCTATACAAAAATGCTACAGAAATGGTCAGGGTATAATTTTACTGGGTAAAGAATAAAGCCAGCTATGATAATAATGTGAGGTAATTAATTGGTAATCTGGAATGCTAAAAGGGGACTCCAAGCTATTGCAATGAAAACATGCTACAGAAATTTTCTAAAAAATGCTGCTACTCTTGAAGTCAGTAGTAGTTCTACAAGTGGCTGTATTTTGAGATGGCTTGGCTTCTTTCCTGGACACAATCAATCCAACTTTTTGTTCACTTCAACTACAAAGATAATAAGACTCTCCACTGGTCTCCAGCAACTGCTGCATTTTTTCCTGTGATAAAATATTAAGTAGGGAATGACAAACCTGCTTAGAAAATAAAACAGTGTTCCCTTGCCCAGCCCCTAAACAGCAAACAAAGCTATGGCTCATCCAAGCAAATATTAAAAGAAGGTTTGTTATACTTTTTTCTTTTAAAGCATAACATATTTCTCCATTTCTTTTTTTCAAAATAGCATGGGCAATATGCTTACTGCAATGTTTCTTGCATAAGCCTAAGGCATAAGTGTGAAATCTTACAGAAAAGCTTTCTGCTGTAAAATGCTAAACTCTGTTTTCAACCTTGAGTATACTGGACAAAGATTTTCCAGTGCAAGCACATCAAATACTCATGCTTTCTTCATATACTTTATGAAAAGACATCTTTTACAATAAAAACTAATGATAATTCATACCATCACATTTCTTCTCTAGACTGAAGTGAGGGGAAGAAAGTCTAGTTTTCACTTCTTCCTAATTGTGCGTGTCTGGTACTGCCTAGAACAAGGGTCAGCAGCCTGCAGCACAGGCACAGATTCAGCATAGAACAAAGGTTGAGTGGGGTCAGGAACCAGGAGCAGGTGGAATCTCAGAAAGGCAGCAGCTCCCAGGTTTTAACTCCTGGCTTCCAGCAGCTGCTCCAGTGATCAGCTAATAAGCAGCGTCTTGCCCTTCTGAAGGCACGTTCATACCTGAGGATTCCGTCCTCTGGCTTTGGCACAGTGCTCTGCCACCACAGTGCTGAGTGCCCAACACGTTGCAGCCACTGAACTGTGGCATTTTCCCTGGTTTTGCATTCCTGCTCTGGCAAAGCAGAGTTAACAGCTGTGATATCTCTTCCTTTAATTGTTCTTGAACTGGAAGTTACTTTGCATTCCTTTCAATGTCTACAAGCAAACCAGCTCACTCTAGCAAGTGCTGATAAATACAAAATATAACTTGCCTTTTGAAGGAACCCCCAGTATTTCCATACACGTGCCAAGAAATCACTGTATACATCAAATGCTGAGCTGTGCAGACCCACTACTCTGGCATTTATCCTGCATTCTTTTGCAAAAACCCCTACAACTACACATATTTAAACAGCTCAACTACATCTTTTTTTTTTTTTTTTTCTCCTAAGCTCCTGAAACCAGAACTAGTAAAAAGAAAAGAAGAGGTTAGTCCAGGACAAAGGAATATCAAAGACTAATTAAAACTCCCTCTATTTTGAAGTCAGAAACATTTACTTTACTTGTATAAAGAAGGTAAGACAAAAATATGGTCAAGCATTGCCAATATTTCTGCCAGTGCTTTTAGAATAATGCTGAACTCAGGGCAAAATAACTCCATCAGTCATTTTTTCTGAGAAGCTGCAAGGATTGAAGTTCCCTCTCCATTTTTTAAATACTTGGGAGATATTGAAATGCAACAAAAATGAGTTTAAGCTGGACAGAAAAAAAGCTTTGCACACAGTAAAATGTTGGTAATGGGCATTTAAAAAAAAAAGACAACTCTTGTATGATTTGAAGTTCAACCAAAATATTCTAGTAAAAATGAAAACAGAGGGAACTTTTACTGGTGTGTGTAAAGGCAATCAATCTGCACAGTGTAATGCTGGTAAACAAAATGTTACTATTTTCAAACCCAGCAGTAAAGAAAGTAATTGCTCTTTGATATCAGCCTGCACATTGTGGTGGATGGCTCTGATTCAGTTCAAGCAAACAATTTACATTCAGCATTGTAATGTCCAAGAACTATAAACTGTGGGAACCATTATAATATTAACATTTCCCACTAATAAATATGAAAACTGAATGCGTACATAGTTTGCTCTGCACACTATGGTAAGCACTATAAAACTCTAAAATTAGAAGTTCTAAGTTATATTAAAAATTAAGGCAGTAATACTCTATGATCCAAAAATATCAGATGAGGAAAGACGCATAGCAAATAAGAAAATTATTAACTGACAAAGTAAGTGTTTTGTTTTCCACATACCACTCCAGGTTCAAATCCCAACATTCCATGAAGTTGCAATTCATCAAAAAAAACTTACAAGCTATGAATTTTTTATGGCCATTATTTATAGCTGCTATTGTTTTTTCAGCACAATTGTTACCTGAGATAGGTAAAATTTCAGCGAACCTAATATTAGCAACATCAACTATGTTATAAAACTCTCACCATTTGCTGACCCAAATATCACTTTCACCCTTTTAAGCTTGAACTGTGGCAGCTGAAGAGCAAATGCAGGTCAGCTGCTGTTGTGGCTGCTACATCATAGTAAGTTCCAGCTGAGGTGAACTGCTGAATGACTCTTAAATGGTGTCAACTGGAGTTGTCAGGAGATCATAAGCCAGAGCCCGAAGCAATTTGATTAGAATCAGAGAGTAACCGGATTAGCAGAACTACTGAATTAGTGTCTGATGAGCTGCACAATTCATGTGAATCTTCACAGCACTGCTGGCTCTCAGACCTGCAACAGGGATTAGCACCCACCCCTTCGTGTGGGTGGAGGCATCTCAAACCTCATTTTATACAAACAAGACATTTGTGCAAAGGTTTGCACTGAAACTGGTGAAAAAAATTAAAACAAACAATGCCCTGATCTAACAATTCAATAAAAATGTTTGCCAACTCTTAAGTCCTCGTTATTTTTTCTTCTTTCATTTTAATCAACAGGCAAAGTTGGGAGGTATTCTTTCCTAGAGGCAAGGTGCAACTAGTCAGCTGGTGGTAGTACCTTGTCTCTGGGAGAGCTGAAAGACTTACAGAGCCCAGCACACAAGAAATGCCAGGTTCAGTGAGAGAAGGGCAGGAACTGCAGATTTGGCAATGCCTTGCCTCTCTGGGAGCCTGTTTGCCACCTCTGCTGTCACACATCAGCCTGTAATACTGAAAAATATCATGCACTGAAGGCAGGCAAAGTGTTCTCCTCAAGTGGCTGCAGGGAGCAGGCCCATTGAGATAAGCCAGGTCTAGAACTTTTTGACCATCAAATACTGGCAGAATGCTTTTGTCAGGGCAGTCCAAACTTCTCTCTCATATTCTGCAAGATACAGGGGGGCCTATCCAGGTTTTAGTCACACTCCAGACAAAGCTAAAGATTCCTTCCAGTTATGGCTGGCTGTATTTCCTGTCAAGAATTCCAGAGACTGAAATAAATACAACTTTTGGCTTTCATGGCAAACATAAAATAAACATTTAAAATTAACATTTTTTGAAGTGCCAAAATGGTTTCTTTTGCTGGCCCTTTTTTGAAATGAAGTTGCCCTTTTCTAAATTTCCAAATTCATAACTTCCTTTAGTGGAGGTTTTTATACTTGTAAGGATCAAAATGCAACTTGAAACAAGACAACTATGGTGACATCAACTCAGCTATGAAACAGGAGCTTTATCTGCCTCCATCCCTACAATTATTCCAATGGAGAAAGATGGAGTAAGTTATGTTACTATTTATAGTAAAAGGAAATGATAAATATAAGTGCTTAGTAAATAGTAGGCAATAGAGAAAATACAGTAATTTGGAGTTATGTCTTCACTAATATTTAGTAATTCACAGGTGGCATGTTACATCTGTGTGCTCTATTTTATTTGACATGTTCACAATCCTTTTTAAGTCAGCCACAAATCCAAACACAGTTAGCAGACAAGGTATTTAATAAAAACAGATTTATAAAACTATTACTGTGTGAAACAGCGTTTCACCTATTAAATTTTTCTAATACAAAACCAGCTACTCAAATCAATAGTGGAAGAAAAACAATAAATAATGAAACGATGAGAAAATAATTGAGAAGTTATCAAAGCTATAAATACAGCAAACATTTCTGATGATATCAAAACGCACTCTACGTGTTTTCCCCTTTTTTTGCCTTCCTTCACAAAACCTCTCCTGATATCTGCAGTTCCTAATCATTTATTCTACAAATACAGCTCAGTTGACTAAGGCTGCAATGTGCTAAGATGCAGTAGCGTTTCAAATTCATACATGAAACAATTTGGAAGCTTCCCCCAGGCACTGGCGGCTGCGGCTCCCGCTGCTCCGCTACCCACAATCCCCCCACTTACCTGCTCGCTGGGCTGCCTCAGCCCCGGTCAGGAAGTGGTAAAGCTGATCCAGCTTATCAGGCTGCTCCTCCAGGGACTTCTCATGCCATATGGCTGACCCAGGCCCTGCAGCCTCCCTCAAGGCATTCCACTTCTGGATCAGAGTCAGGAGCTCAGAGAAGGACTTGTGATAACCCCGGCGCAGCATGTCTATGCAGATGTTCTTCTTGTATGAATTCCTGTAACTGGGAATAAGAAAGGGAGATTTTAAGCCTTTAAACCTGTATTCTGTTCTCCACCTTACCAAATAAGTGCAGATAACTACAACAGCTTTCAGGAAGAGACCTCTGCAGTTCAGCAGCAGGGAGTGGGTATTATTGCCCGGGTGCAAAAAGAGATCTGCTAAAATCTGATTGCAAATGCCATACCCTAGGGAAGCAAACATGGCAATAATCAATAAATACCAATATATACATTGAAAACATGGTAAAAAATACACTCATATTCTATTTGGTAAAAAAGGCTGAGTGATGGGAGACATCCCCATCCCCCCCCCATATTTACATTAGTTCATGAAAACACAATGAACCTTTAGTTTGCTTTAAGACAGTGCACAGGAAAAATTGAGGCACATATCAAAACAACATATATGTTGTTATATATCACACTGTTATTATATGTTATATATATGTTGCTACATGTTATATGTATATGTTGTTACAGATATACATTATATAGTTTTGCTCTAGGACAGGACCGCTTGGCTTAAAAATGTCGGAAAAATGCTATGCCAGAAACATAGTTATTAGATATTATTTTCCTTCCATTTAGAATATAACTATAGCTGGTTTAGTGATGCAAAAGTTTGATAATTTCTCCCTAATCTGACAATCAAATGATGCTATGATGAATTTTTATTGAAGTTAGTGCCTCATAAACTCTTATAAGATGTACATATCTAAAAGTTGGAATCAAATATTCTCAAGTGGTAACACCTTTGGCGGTATTATTTATGGAAATAATCAAAACATTTCTTTTTATATGGCATGAAACAATCATTGTGTCCTATTCTGGAGAAAACTATGAGTCCAGTGGGACTGCAACACAAAGGTACAGATGTAAAGGCTTGCAGGTATGGTTGTCCAGTCTGGGAAAACCAACCTTTACCCCAGTAAAATGGCAAGCACCCAGATGCGTCACCTTTATCCTGTGTATTCCATTAAGTTGCCAACCCGTTTTCAAGACTGTCCTCTTAGATTAAAATCCATTTAAATTCAAATTATCTCAGCTTTAAAATAAATATGGAGTTCTGAAAAATGAGATTTATAGTGTATGTAATAAATTCAGGTGTAATAAATAATAGCCCAATGAGACTAATACTTTTATCCTAAAAAGAGCTACTGCAATTCTTTAACAATGTTGATAAGATGGAAGTGATTTTAAAAACTTCTTAGCTAGATGTCAATAAAATAGACAGCAATGTAAGATGTAGGAAGCAAATAATTTGCACTATTTCATATTTGACATAATTAAAATAAAATCTCTTACTACACAGATGCACATTAATCCTTCACATGTATTTTTCACATTTCAGTTGCAGAACTGAGTATAAAAATATTAAATAATCCTGATACGATTTAGACCAGACTGAATTTGTGCTTAATATATCAATAGATGTTTTTTGAGATTGAAAATCACACATTGCTCACACAGATAAGGGAAAAGATATAACTATTTTGCACCATAAAAATTTGCAACATTTATCTTATAAAAGTATATGAGAAATATGTTTAAAAATTTAACTTTTAATTTGCTAGAATATGCCATATTTGACATATACTAAAAGTACAGCATATAGCCTTCAAATACCGTAAAGAAACTATGCTAATACCATGCAATGTATTCTCTATTTTTTAATACGGAATACTTTTTTCTTTCCTGTTTAAAAATTCTATGTAATTAAAAAAAAACCCTGAAGAGCATAGGTAAAAAATTCCTACCAACTTCCAAAGGCCTAGGACTGATCCTACAGTAATATAACTGAGAGAAGTAGAATGATGATCTGCACAGTAGGCACACACATGCCTGTTTATTTATACAATGGGATCTATATATGTTTGTGTGTGTGCATGCATTAGATCAGGAGATGTATCGGAAGTAAACAAGGAAGTAGTGCCAAAAGATCTCAGCAGTCACTACCCAAAATGTCATTCAGGTAATTTTTAACACACTGCACGCTCACTGGGCACAGAACCAGTATTCACACAAATAGAAAAACTGTGTCCATGTAACGTGTTATTTCTGTAGACTGATGTTTTACTTGAAGTCAAAGAACATTTTCCCCACAAGAAAGCATTATTAGCAAACCAGTACAGGAAAGCAAAGCACACAGTAAACCAGGTAGTTTTTAAAAACCAGTGTCAAGAGTGTTTTAATAAATCTCTTCCCAATTAATTGAGAAATGGAAATAATGCTGAGGCAATCCTACTGTGCAGAGCACATTTTTTCTGAGGCAGAGAGGACTGATTTTAGCACACCAGCTATGAAGCTATCTACAGTAATACCCTTCAAATTTAGTGGCATAAAAATAAAAGTCATCTCAATTATAATGCACAAAGCACAGAATAATACTATCGTTTCCTTAAGTTTCTGTAATATATAAGCCACAAGTGACTGATCACACACAAACAATAAAACTGGGCCAGAGATTTATAGTATTATAGGGATAAATGGTATTTGTATCACCTAAAGGAGCCTGAAAATGCAATGAAATCTAAAATCGTTAGTTATCAAAATGTTTCCAGATGAAAATTCCAGGGTCCTTTTTTTTCCCCATCAAACACTTCTTTTGAACAGAGGCCTGGTGTAGGTGAGAGCAGTTAACTTTTCATGATACCTTGAGATAAACTATAGATCCTCAATCCTCAAAACACTTTCCATCCTGCTTTTTATGGTGCCATGCAGCATGTAAAATCTGAGGTTAAGCAGAACAACTCCTGTTTTAGATAAGTAAAGATTACTTGATTTCTAATATCAATATCAAAACCTGAGACCTAAGGTTCCTTCCAACTCAGGATATTCTATGAGTGTGTGATTTATTTTATAAAATCCCACTGTTAGCATTAGCGTAGCACGTTTCTACACCAACGAGCAACCTTACACTAAACACTTCTGAACCTTGCTGCCGAATAAATTATGATTTATTGTTTAAAAAGCGAGTCTGTCTTTCTGCATTCCTCCGCGCCGGCTTGAGGCTCCCTTTGAACAATGATGCTACTTGCAGGAGCGGAGTGAGAGAAGCCTGACAGCCCTTTGCTCGGCTCGCAGCGGAGCCGGTCCCGGCGTTTAGCGGTCTCTGGGGGCATCTACTGGAATTGTAGGAAACTGCAGGCAGGATGCGCGGAGCCCGGCGCGGAACAAAGGGCACCCGCCGGCCGTGCCCCGGCACAGGCGCAGGGCACGGGGCTCAGGGCCGCCCAGCCGCTCGCCAGGCCCCACGGACGCCTGCAAGCCATGCAGTGTGTCGGCCCAGAGCGAGTCAGCCGGGTTTCATTTTAAAACTGAATGTGATCTGACTGCAAACCCCAGGTCCTCCCTTCCCCTAGGGTGATCATGAGATTACGCCAGAGATAAAGGTTTCAGACGGATTTTTTTAAAGCAAACTATTTTTAAATGAAATCTGGAGCATCTCTATGTATTTGCGGTTAAAACAAAGATACCAATTAATCTGGTTTTAATTTAAAGCAGAATTGGTTTAAATTGAAACTCAGCAGATGAGAACCACCACACTTACCACAGAGCCAGCTGACACTAAGAATCCCCTGACCCTCTGTCTGTGTACTCATTTCTGTCATTGCTGATACGCCGTGCTGTTGCTAAATGTTTATTTACACGGGCTGGGCAGCGAGCTCCAGGTGGATCTCGTCCTACACCAGCAGTTACTGTGATGCAGTGCTCCATCAGAAAGTGCTGAAAAATTCTGTGGGCTTCTGAGCGTCTCTGTCACTCTGTCATGACGGGGGTTGTGTATCATAACAGTTTTCAGCACCAAATAAATAACCAAAAGTTAAAGTTGCCATTTTAATGGCACCATGGAACAGGTGATGATTTTTTGCCACATAAAAAGGAAGGAGCTACTTATTGAATGTGGATCTGTGAGCTTGAGAAGACACTTAACACTGTGCTTAATTTAAGTGTACCCAGATATTGCTACGGATATTAATTTTTTCCTGAACTATGCAGCTACTTCAGTAATTTTCTTATATGGATTTCTTTTTTGCTTTATCATTGCTATTACAAAACAATCTAGAGTCACGCTGAGAAATCACGGGAACCTTATTCTAATCTGCCTTTACCAGTGCAAGAATAATAAATAGTAAATGTTCAGTGAGATTAATGAAATTACACTGTTGTTCCAGTCTCAAAGACTTTCCTATGTTATGGTATTGCACTTTTACAAGACCCTTAAGCAACGCTGGGAGATCGGCACAACACCACACAACATTCCCTCCAACTTAAAATCCTCCACAATAAGGCATTCTACCCTTCACACTGAAAGAGAGGACAGAAAAAGGAAATTAGGAGGCCAAGAGGCAGGAAGGGGTGTTAGAAATAATCAAAATAGTTAGTATAGCATAACAGAATCATTTATCAGGAGCTTAATTCTCCACGCCTCCTGTCTGATGTGGTCAATTACACACATGCAAAGTAAGTCCAGAAGAATACTATTTTCAGATGGCAGATTTTTATATATATATATATACATATATACATTTTATACATATATAAATATATACATGTATTTAATACTAAGTTTCATACATTTAGATTTTGTAGAGCTTAATTAGTACTCCCAGTTGATTCTAGCTGCTGATTACAATACAAGTAGTTGTATGGTACTGTAGCAATCCCATATTGTAAAGAACAAAATGGCATGGATTAAACAACGATAGCATATAAAATATTAAAGTGTACTTCCAGTGTAAAATAATTACTCTACCAATTATTATAATGTTTAAAAACTGTATTCAAATAGGTTTCATCCACTTGGGATTTCCTTCTGCAGTTGGCAAGCCAATGACTGATACAAATGCCTTAGATAAGCATCACAAAATTATGAAAAAATAATAAAGATATTTTTGCTTAAGTTTATTTAAACAAATTTATTTTACTTCCCCCCCATTTCCTGTCTATAAATTTACAAGAAAATTAAAATTACATAAAGTATGTGAATACTTAGCTACTTTTTGCTTAACCAGTATGCAAAAAAACACATCATAAACATGGGAATGCCAAAATTTCCTCCCTAAAATTTGAAAAATATATGCTTTAAGTAAAAACAAATATAGTACATAAAACACAAAAAAGCCAAATATGCTGTAAGAATTTATAAGTTCAGGCTGCTCTGCCTAGGAATTGAAAGAGGATTTATTATCTAATTATAGCTGGACAGCCAAAAACAAGAACAGTTTTGCAATACCGTTGGTGACCCATGCCCAAAATGAGTTAAAGTTTGTGCAGGGAACTGTTGAGTACAGAAAGTGCTTATGCAAACACTTGGCAAATACGGAAGGGGAGGATTTGCCTTTGGCACCCAGGTTCCAGTGGTGTCCACCCCTGTACTCACACTGCTGATGACTACACTGCCACGTCCCTGGGCTGAACCCACCAAAAATGGGCACACAGCTGACTTAAAAATACATCCGAGTCCTGTGCTATCCCAATTCTCTGTGAAAATTTATCCACAGCAGTATTTTGGTAAGTCAAGCCCTTGGATGGTCCAGGCACTCAGCACGTTTCAGTACTGCTCCTGACACAAAGCTATTTAACTGCATCAGGGCACAGCCTCTTTAATCCTGCTTTAAAGACTGTCCGTTTAAATACTTCCCTTTTAATGAAATATTTACTGGATGGTAATATGTTAAATTGTAGACTATAGCAATCTCATTAAAAAAAGATATGACAGTACAGTAAATGCCATTAAGCAGTAATAGACAGTTAGCTTACACTTCAGAAAATTTTCTGCTAAGGCTGAGTGTTAAATTACATTGGGGTGGGGGGCCTGCTTTTTAATTCCAAATTACAAACTTGAAATAGCTAATATCCTATTAAAAAAAAAGAGTAAAATCCACAAACCCCCAAATGTTATAAAAATAATTCCCTATTCTAATTGTAAATAAAAAATACTGCACGATGATTTGTACACGTCGTGGGAGGGAAAAATGTCACTTGGAATTGACTCGTAACTACAGATTTTTGAAAGAAGAAAAGCTTTACGGAGCTATGTATCCAGAACTATTAATAGCAAGATGAAAATAAAGCATATATATAAAAAAGAGATGCAGGTACTTTATACAATCTATAAATATAGGTACAAGAACTTTCAGCTTTAGCAATGCAGGGCTTTTCACCTGCTGCCTCAGACACTTTAACCTAAATCATGCAGTCAAAGGGGGATGCACACCCTGTCAGCAGGATCCCACAAAGAACACATATATTGAACTCCCTTCCTTTTGTTCAAAGCTACATAAAATGAAAAATTAATCAATTATAAACATCAAAGGATGACACAGAAAGTGTTTTAAAATGAATGTAAGCACTGTAATAAATAAGAATCCTCATTAACCCAGAAAATGGAAATATAAATTTAGCAATGAACTTTTGAAACATTTTGTCCCTAAACATAAATGCAAAGAAAACATTAAAAATAAAGATAAAAGTTCTACCCTTATAAAAATGTTCATCTTACAAAAGTACACACACCTGTGATTATTTCAAGCATAATCAGAAAAAACCATTATCTTCATTAATCTTTCCACTTTTCTTTCTAAATTAATAATGTTCCTTAACCAAAAGTAATTCTAACCATATTTTATAGACTACTATTTATCAAAATGAAGTATTTCTCAGCTTCCCTCTTTTATTTCAGAGCTGACCTGATGGTCTGAGACCTAGAAACATATGAGTTTGGAACCCTTTCCATTTGACTTGCATGATACCAAAGCAGTGATTAAATTTTTCTGCAAGTTTCTTTTACAGTGTGCAAGACAGATAAACATAATTTTTTACTTTCTGCATCCTCTCAAACTGCTATGAAATATCATAAAACCCTATAAAAGACTCTGCATTTATTGCAGTATTGATATGAACAATTCCCATAGTACTTTTGCTTTTGTTTAGGAGATCTCTTATTCAAGTCTCCAGCTGAATTTACTCAGTAGGATAAGGACAAATAGACACACAGAAACTGAGAAGAAAGGAAAAACGAGGATTTTACACAATGCAGGATTCACTGTGAAAATTATTAGGAAGTCATGACTGTACCACAGCAGATTAGACAATCTTTCTTTATCTCAGCCTCTTTTTGTGTGTTAGAGATTCTTCACCTTTATGGAGTGTTTTAAAAATAGAAGTCAGTTGTGTACTGCTTGTACATTATCTTCAGTAGTAAATATTGTTGAACTATTGTGAAATGAAAGCACTAAAAAGCCATAAGACCAAACTTAGTAAAAACAACAAGTTACATAAAAAAAGAAAAACTTCAGCTCACTGTGTTCTTCTTTATTAAAGTATGTCATGTATTTTATCTTTGCAAGAGTTTGATGAGTTTTTGCAAGTAAAATTCTGTTTCCTCTATACTTGCTAATAGTCATGAGAATCTGTAGTTTGCACCTTCCCATTAAAAATGGATTGTATTTTTTGAAATTATTCACCCCGCCTTTTATCCAGATCATGTCTTTGAAAGGAGGAAGTAGATAATAAATGGAATAATTCATGATTTCCCATTAAATATGAAACTTTCTTTTGCAGAGTTTAGAAAATGAAGTTCTACATAATGTACAGAAGTTGATTAGAACTTTTTTTAACCTTTTCAAGAAAAATCTTTCACATTACACAAATGCACAGAGAAGTTTCTTTAGGAAAGGCAAACCATTCGCTTCCTACACAGTTCTGTTCTTCAGATCACTGCCTAATTACACAAAATAATATGCTTATCAGGCCCAAAATTCACAGAGATCATTCATTTGACCAAAAAGAATGTATGCCTCTAAGTTCTAAAATCTCTTTTTGAAAGTTGTTTAATAAACATTGAATCCTGGTCATGGCAAGCGAGATTGTTAGGAATTATTCAGACTGAAAAAAATACATATTTAAATAATATTGTGAAAAGAATTTTAAATTTATCATCTAGCTCACTAAGTGACTTGTGCCATCTCCCTTTCCACAACCAGCAGGGAGTTTGGGACAGAGTGCCTTAATTTAAAATTTCTTTTACCATGAAAGGATGAATTTCTTTGGTTCTGATTTACCCTCTTCCATGTTTTTTAGTATCTAAAAGAGAAGAAATACTCTCATAAAATTTAAATGAGTTTACACAATATTCCACCAGTTTTCAACCAGAGTAATGTGAACAAAGATGGCCATAAGGTGCTTACAGGTCCTACCCAATGACTGACATCAGGAAGAACAGCAAAGTCTTGCTAGGACTGAACATGAATGAAGTTTACTTCTTTCTCTGTTTGCTGCTATGTCCTTGAGCTTGCCTCCCTCCCTCTGTCTTCACAGCGTTGTACGCAGGAGAAATGGAAGCAGCTCACAGCAGTGCATCACTGGAACCAAATACTGTGCAATCAAGGGCTGAAACACAAGGGAAAAGCAGAATCCGCACCTACACATCATCTGTCTGCATCCCAAATTGCCTTTTGCAAACTTGCTAGTAACAGCAGGTGCACCTCCTCTTGCCTTGCCTCAATCCCATACCAACGAGATATTTTTCCTTATCCTTATTCTTGGTAGTGCCCATCTTCTGTTCCTTGAGAGCCTCACTTAATAACACAGAAATTGTCAAATCCACTCTATAGAACCCCAAATCCCCAGGCCTAAATAAGCACCTTCAAATTGGGAAGCCCCAGTAAGGATTTCAGGTAGTAAAAAAGAAAATATGGCAATACGATGGCAATGAAAAAGAGATCCCCATCTATTTTTTGAGTAACCTAAGAAGTCACCTTACTAGTTTATGTAGTAGAGGTAACAGCTACTAAAACTACAGGTTAATCAAATCCCCAATCAGCTATTTGTGTTCAGCTTCCTTAAAGCACTGGTCCATCAGTGAAAAAGACCAAAATACAGACAAATAGAGAAGCAAATAAATCAAAAAGTGAGTACTGAAATTCACATGATTTAAACAACTTATAAATAGATGAGAAGGTCCGAAGGAGGGCAGTCTACTGGTAGGGCTTACTAGTCCATTATGGCTATGATGAAAATACAAACCAAAACACTCTTCATACACTCTTCTCCTCTCCCTCAGCCCAAAAATTCCATTTTTCTTCCTCAGTGAACTCTCCAGATCATCCTGGCCTCTAGTCAGGTGAGGAAGTTTCTCCCTCTTTACTCCTGGAAGACAGATCGGTCCGAGTATTCAGAGATCACTGGTCGAAGATATTTGGATGTAGGAAAGAAATAATTAATTTCCACAAACTCCTCTAACACTTAATCCCTCAAAAATTTTCCCACATCTTTTTTCCTTAACTCTACCTAGCTGATGCTGACACTGAAAAGAGCAGAAACTTGGAAAGTGGAGAGGGTAGTAAATATATTAGATGGCACCAACAGAAGTTTTAAAATGGATGCCAGGTCATTTCTGTTCTGCAGTTGACAGCTTCCTGTAAAAATGCTGCCTCAGGAATCAGTCTCTAAGACCTCTACCTCATCCTTTTTACAGCTTTCAAAATTCCATAGTTCTGCAGTGTGGGATTGAGCAGTAAATTACGTGTCTACATCTGAGCTTGTCACCCTACGATCTCTCTCTAAGCAATGGAGAGAAACAGGTGCTTCAAAAGTATCATTCACCTTATTCTAAAGCACTTGTCTGGATCCTGACAGATGGGCTCAACTAATCACACGGCTAGGGTTATTAACCTGGATCAGTTAAACTTGGGTGAAAGCCCCTCTGCTCTTTTTGCAGGGAGTTTATGGAAGCTTTACTTCACTATATTCATCACTCATCACTGCTAGAGCAGAAATTTTATGTTCCATTTTGCAGTCAACAATCTGAAAAGCAGTTCAATGATCCACCTTGCCAGTATTGGCAGAGATGGCTCTTGGGGACACAGCACACCTGAGAATTAAAGCCTTTGCCTTCTTCTGTTTCAGCTAATCTTGAAGTGGGTCAGCCACTGGAGAATTCTAAACTGAACAGCCCACTGTATCTCAAAAACATCTGACAGAATGTGTGCAAGAGAATGTTGTCTCCTGCCTGAAAAAAGTAATCTCAGAGCCCGTCTTTTCTGACATAGATTTATCAAGCAAGCTTTCCATAATACACTGATCCACCACTCACAAGACAGAAAACACAAATACAAATTTTCTGCATACCTAGGTAAGCCTTTACCATCTCTGTATAATAATTTGGATTTCATTTGACCACCAGAGTCTTGAGGACTCCATCATCCAACTCAAACATATTTAAAATACATGTAGTAACATCACTAATGTAATTAATTTTTTTGGTTACAGCCAAGGAAAGCTATTCCTCTCATCAAATACATTTCAAAGTTTCTCTTTCTAGTCTTCAATTCTTTTTTGATCACGTGGTCCTCTTTTGACAATTTTCATTTGTATGAAGAGGAGAGAACTGTTACTTGATCTTTCTGGCCCTGACAAAAAGATCAGGAAACAAGAATGACAATATCAAATTCTGGCCCATTTTTGAGTTCTAAACTAATTTGAAGATTCAATCCTGGAATCAATCTCTTGATGAAAAATGCTTTACTTCACAGTTCATTGTGAACTTCTTGACTCTTGATTCAGTCATATCAACTACTTTTAATTTTTACTGCAATCTGATTTTGAGCTGTTAATGTCTTGGTGAGTCAGGACAAAGAACAGAAAGTATCAAGGAAAGCACACCGAAGGCCACGGGAGTCAGCCAACCACCTCACACAAATGCCTGATTCTGTGGCAAGAAAGCACTCACATTCTGCATTAATGAACTTACACTTTGTTTTCCATTTCCAGATCCTTGCACCACATTCACTTCTTATTTCAAGTTAAAGTCTTTGAGAAGGAAGCAAAACAAAATCAATGAAAAAACCAAAACAATATCCTGTTTTAATATAATTAAAGTACTATCTTTCTTAAGCACTATTTTTTCTCCCTTGTCTATCATATCAACCCGGGACAAAAAATTATTACAAAGAAAAAAATGAACAACGTCTCATTTTTCCACAGAAAAAAAGAGATTATATCATGAGCACACTTAATGGAATTCTTCTTTTGCTCAAGTTTGAAACACAGGACAATATGTTACAATACAAGAATAATTGCAAACTTTTTCCTTCAATAGTGCATCTCAATTTTAAGGAATATTGTTAAGGATAGAATTTTTAGAAAAAAATTTAAAGAATATCACTTTTTTCCATAAATGTGATACTACCTATACACTCCTTTATTTAGAGGATAATGAATTTATTGTTTGCCTAACACACACTTTAAAAAGGGGGTGTTTAATATTAAGCTGGAATGTGGCTACAAGAATTTGTCTTGATGAAAGAATCACTGGCATATTAAGTTCACCTCCATATTAAACAAAAGGACAGATATTCATATGTCAGAGGAAGGAAATTCAGTCCTTTTATAAAGAAGTGTAATAGTCTACTTCTGGAATGAAAACAATACTGAAAAAACTACACAGCAAAATAAAAGCCATCTCTCATATTTTTAAAATAAAAACACCCATTGCCTGCTGAGACAAGCATTACACTGATTTCAGTACGATCATTTACAGACACGGCATTGCTTTACTTAATAAATTTGTTTTAGATTACATTTGATGCATTTAGTTTTTCCTAACTAGATGAGTATAGTACTAATGCAACTGCGTAGTTAGTTTGTTACCTTTTGTTTGCTCTCAAATTATTCTATCAAGGTTATGGGAAAAGAGAGAGAAAATTCATAACTGCTGATTTATTATCAAAAGCTAAAATTCCAAGAAGAATTAAATGCACAGAACATGAATGTAACCTTTCAAGATAGGTACTTAAAAAAATCTCCATAGAAATAAACCAGAATACATGTGATATTTCAGTTTAATCTTCTAAGAAGCTTCGGTAACTTTGGAAAAACAGCCTCTTACAAAACTGTAAGGGAACTCCACTTTGTGTAGGCATTGCAGAACAGATGATAAAATTCTTACTTCATTGTGGATGTCCTCACTGGTTTCTTTTTCCACAATGTTCAGACTCAGAGTTTGGATATAAAAACATCGTTTAGGAGGGGTTTTTTGCCATTGTTTTTTTGTTTGTTTGTAAAATGCACTTTGAAGCCCCAAGACCTTCCTAAAATAGCAATGACTTCCTGTGCAATCACCTCAGAGAGAACACTTGTGTCCCTGGCATGGTGTGTGGAAATCCACTGGGGCTGAGGACTGAAACAGCTCCCTGGGAAGGCAACTCAGCCTGTGACAACTGTTGGAATGTAATGAGCAGAGCAGCCAGTTCCACAGCTGACATGGATCCAGGGGGACAGTAAGGGAAGGTGCTCCCTTCTGTGCTTGCTCCCTGCGGTCCGATACTTTTAGTAATTTCCTAGATTTCAATGTGGAAGTTTTTAGGGAAGGTTTGCAGGCACATTCTAAGGCTATGAAGCAGCAAAGAAGCATGTTTTGCAAGAAACTAGCTGGTGGAATTCCTGTCTGACTGATAGAATGTTTTTATGCTGCATGGGTGATCTTGTAATATTTATTGTTAAGGTGCCTAGAGCCCTTGTATATGCATCCTTTTATTATTTAAATATTGAAATAAATAAATCAGCTCACTTAAGCAACCAGCAATCTAGTTTGTTAGAATTCTTTCATTAATTTTGATGGTGCTGAACCCCAGATCTGTTAAAATACTCTAGAAGAATAAGTCAGTCATAGTCTCTTGTAACTTCGAATGTAAATACCTCAGCTGTAAGAAATCAAAAGTTATCTAGATTTCTTTCATTCACTGGGTTTTTAAATAACTAATAGGGTATTAAATGCTTCACCACAGAAGTAAGCACTTGGGCTTGGCTAAATAGCAATTCAAAATTACAAGAACGTGTGTGTCGGTACACTAAGCTCCCACCCCAAAGGAGATATTTCACAAAGGCTCAGGAAAAAAAGAAAAGGGGAAAGAAAAAAAAAAGGCAGCACAATATAATAATTACTGACACAATCTTAACAATAATGTTACAAATCTGATCTAATTGGTAAATATACAAATTAGCAAAACCAAGGAGATAAATGCTTTGATATATTTAACATCAGGAGAAATGAAACATCATTATTTAATATCAACTTCAATTTTTAAATGCCAAGTTCCACTAAAAAGGGTAGGGCCTAGGGAACTTTAAATTTAAATTACTATGATGACTAGAAACAAAGGAAACAATAAACTTATGGATGTTAAAATGCCTCGAAAAAGCCAACTTACGCAGCAGCTTCTTGTTTTGACACTCCTTTGATATTCTTTGCCAAATAATCATCTATGGCATCTTTGTCTTTGATCAAATGAATCCTAAATTTAAATGGAAAAAATTAAAAGAAACACTGTAAGGTGCTAACATAGACTTCTGCAGCATGTATAATATATTATCATTGCCAAGTAGAGCTAAACACTGAAATATTGACAAAGTAATATATCAGACATTCTATAAGCACATACAAATATCTTTTTAATTTTTTTGTCTGTAGCTAGTTCAAATCTTTATTTCTGAAAGAAAACAGAGGTGGTATTAGCTTTCAGGAATCTGGTTATCTGATATTTCTATCTAAACTGGAAGAAATTGCATATTAGCTAAATCAGTTAATTGATTAAGCTATCCATATTTAAACTGTTTCCTAAATCAGAACCGTTCCATTTTTACTGTATTATCAGTATGGACCAGAGTGGTCCAATCTATTTCATATTTAGCTTCTTCAAAATTAAAAACAAAGGCAAATCAAGAAAAGAATTCCCAAATCCAACTCAAAATGCTTTCCTTGGCGCAATGCAATCTTTTAACACTGCTCCTGGCTTTCCACAGTTTGAGCAGCATAGTGCAGAAGGTGCTCCACTGAGGGGATAATCTGAAGGTCACTAAAATGAAGAGCACATTTCAGGATGCATGGATCTGGGTTTAAAATTTCACCATTTCACCTTTCACTTCAGCCACCCTATCCTTGCATCTCCACTCTGATACACAGGAGATGCCTGGAAAGGGTAATATGCACTTACTGACCATAAGGTATATGTAAATAGAATCTGATATCCCAGCTGTAGAGGCTGTTATCTTTATAAAAGTAATGTGAATTTATTTTTATTCTTCTGAGAAAGAGCACAAAGATTGTCTGGTTAATCACTCAAAGATAAAAGAAATTCAGCATTAGTGTTCCACATAAATCCATTACTTTGCTCTTTCTCTGTCTGTATTACACTGCTGTCTTTCATTACAGTGATGAGAGTAAACTCTTTTCATAATGTTAGCTAATATAAGTGTCACGCTCCTTATTGCTCTGCGAATACCAAAGACACTTCACAAAGTTCATTTAAATGAAAACAAAATAGCTAAGCAAAGCAGAGATATTTTGACATATCTGTATTTAAAACAATGTAACAGTGAAAACTTCCCTCACAAACAGTGCCTTTAAATTTGTTTCAGAATTTGCTGCTGCTGAGTGGCACCAGCAGAGGCTTGTGCTTTGAGGCTGCACCTAACACAGTCCGTAGGAGTTGCTGCTGATCTGGCTAAATGTACACCTTATGGATATTGCCATGAAAATTCACTTACAATCAACACCAAAATGTATTCAGTATCAAAATTTTCACACCAGAATAATCAAAATTTAGGAAGAACTTTGGAAGAAGGAAGAGAAAGTCAAAACTCCTAAACTGAAACAGTGAACTACAACAATCAAATTCCTATCTGCTTGCTGCAATTTAATCCACACTGCAGTTAAAAAGCATCTCAAAATGAGACAAAGGAAAGCCTGATGTCCTTCCATTGTCTTTACAATGGTATCTTAATAAATAAAATTTAAAAAATAAGAGGCAAATCCCTTAGAATCATATACAATTTAAAATGCCACCTGCCTTACAGCCAAAGTATGAATTTCTGACTTCTGATTGGGAACACCTTCAAACTTAAAGAAAACAGCATCCAAGGGAAAACAAACATAAGCAAAAATTTGCATACTAATTACTGTTTACATAAGTCCTGTAATAACCTGTATTGGACTGATGCAACTACAAACATGGTCATCAATCATAAAGAGTTGAGCTTACTAAAAATAACAAATACTCATTTCACCCAGGCTATTATCAATGATGCTAATATAGCAATAACATAGAAAAGATAGGCAGGTGATACTTAGGAAAAAATACACGAGGAAATCCCACCAGTTCAAGAAAATCATTATGGCTTCCTATATGCAAAGAGAATTAAAAACATTAAAATTAACTAATTAATTAATCAATGTGAAGAAAAGAGACTGTGACTTGGAATGGACATTTTTTCTCTTCACAGAACTGAGATGAAGGTGGCATTTGCTAATAGACACAGTTTCTTTTCTTCCAGTGGTTGTCACCTTTTCCAAGCTGCTTTATCCTTATCTCTCTGGTGTTTCCTTAATGACTCACGTACTTCATAACGTGTATAAAAAGAGTCTACTTCACCAGTAAGCTGGCTCCTATTTAATTTTAAATCACTCAGTTATTAATGAGAAATCCATTTTAATCCAATGGACACCTTCTTTTTTTTTTTTTTTCCTCTTTTAGTTGTGGAACTTTCCTAAGAGAGAATTTCCTTGCCTATGATTTTTGTAGTTTTAAATATTGCAAAAGAGCAAACATAATTTGTCACCTTGGCACAGCTGATTGAAGCTGTTCACAGCAAAAATGATGCTTTGAAAGAGAAGAGGTACCTACCTTGCAAAGTCTAATGGGGGGCAAAGAGACAGCTCTATGAACTTGGGATGTTCCCCTGGGCTTTGGAGGACCGCTTGAGGCAACACATTCATTTTAACTAAAGCAAACAAACAAAACCAACATTACTTGAAACAACCCCTTCACAGCACTGCAGTTTCTTTTCCTTCTTGTGCTGCTTCCCAGCTCACTCTCTGTTATTTCCAGTGCATTAAAAGCCAACTCCAGTTCCACACAAACTGCAGCATTACTTCAGTAGGACAAAACACAAAGGAATGGTCATTATTTAACTTCCCATGGATTTCTCTCTTTCACTGAGGTGCTTTTGATTTCTGTAGGGACAGCTGATTCAGGAACCAGACCTGCATGGGATTCCCTGTGCTTCCTCAAACCATCTAGGTCCAAGTATTGATAATATTTTAAGTTAATGCACAACAAATGATGGAATATACAGGGTGCGACAAATGACAAGCACTGTGATAATGTTCAAAATCCTACATAATCATAATAGAAATAAGCTTTTGAAGGAAAAAATATAAGCAATGCTATATTTGCAACACCGGGTTTTACTTAAAACAAAAGCCAAAAGCCCCACAGTTATTTAGAATCGTCTAGCTTGTCAGTTTGAAGTACATAAATGCTAATAGGACTTTTTTGTCATATAGAGCTACTGTGTTTTTTCCCCAAGTATTCAGTCTACACTTCCTACCATTAAAGTTTCAGCTGCCAGTTCCTTCATTTTGCATGTCTGTGATCTGAGGACGTTAGCAGCAGGAGCACCCTTACTTTTAAATTTGGTTTAATGTAGGTATTGCATGCCCTGCTGGTAGGCCTGAAGGCATAAACTTTTAATAGGGATGGAAAAACAGAATATAATAAGGGAGGGGGAAGAATTTAACTATTTGCTACATTTAGTGAAAGGAAATTTATTTTTTGGGCAATAAGGATTAGATATGAATCAATTTGTTACTTAATGATCAGCATCAGACTAGCAGATATTTTATATATTAGCCTTTCTGGGATCAAAAGCCATTTCAGTGATGCAGTATTTTGCTGTGGTTATAGTGAAGTAATTTTTTAAATTGTGTTACTTAGAACTGAGTAATAAGGAGAATTATAGTTTGAAAAGATGACAGATGAAATATTTCTCCTAAGTCATTCTTCTGGGGCCTTGTACTAATGATAACGTTTTTTACAGAAAGAAAAAAGATATTATTTACAGATAAACTGATCTGCAATTAGAGGTAGCAACACTTAACAGAAGTGTGCCCTCGAAAATAAAAAATCAATAGAATAAAAACATACGGGTAATTCATCAGTATAAAAGATTACACTTCTCACAGAAAATTACAAAGTTTGTATACAAAACCTATATAGAAAGGAAAATCCCTTTTTAGGAAGATGCTACTCAGTGAGACAACAATACTGAACAACAATACTGAAGCCCAGAGAAGATGCAAAGCTTTCTACAAGCTTCTTTGTTGTGAGGTATTAAGTGGGAAAAGGAACACAGCCGTGCCTTAGTGGAGGCTGATGAGTCTGGCAGGGCAGGGGGGGCTGGCTGCAGCTATGGGGCAGAAAAGGAGGGGAAGCAGCTGAAAGGAGACCCCACAGAGCCCCTGCAGCCATGGAAAGGGGAGCTGTAGTTTGGGGATTGCGACACCTTCTTTGGCTGGAGCACACGACAAGTCCTCCACTGGGAACACGCTCCAGGTTCCCAGTACACAGAAATCAGGCCTGTGGGAAAAAAGGCTGCCAGGCACACAGGGCTCACATGAGGCACATGTGCAGACATTTTTCTTAGCACGTTTCTGCCTCACATGGACTAAAATACTGCCCTGGCTCCTATTTCAAACTCAAAGCTCAGGAGAGGAAAAAAAAAAACCCAAACTGCTTCATAATAATGCCAACTGAACTTTTACTTTGAATGTGGGAGATTGCTTTCAGATTGCTTTCATTTCCCTCATTTCAAAGGTAACTGATTCTTACAGGTAAATTACAACCACAGACGCATGACAGAAGGTACCAGCAACAAGTCCTTCTGAAACCCATGCTTTTTCAGTGTAAATTTCATTGCTGGTCATTTAAAGACCACTTTACGTCTTGCTCCTTTTTTATGAAGTCCAAGCCAGGTCTCATTTACTGAATCAAACACCCACAGAATTCAGCGAAAGCTGAGGTGGTGCAGTTTGTTTGGAAAGAAGTGCTTCACTTGATCCCGTAATGGAGGGATGTAATTGGCTGTAATTGCTCCAAGGTGCACTGAAGCCGAAGGTAAAACACCAGCGGAGAGCCGACAGCAGTGGTGCCTTTCCCGGCACCTTTTGGGAAACCTGCTGGTGCCTCTTTGCTCTTCCTACACATTTTCTGAGGTATTAACTGGAGGCTGAGGATTTCCCAGGGAGGGAAGGAGGTGACGAAGCAGGGATGGATAAAACACACGGCTGTCTTTGTGGGCATATCTGCTGCTGGCTTGGCACCTCGTAAGATAAAAGGACGTCAGAATGTGACAGGACAGACTTACTGCCAAGCTGCTTTATTACACTGCGAGTAACAGTGTAAATTGATTAAAAAAATAACAACAAACAATAAATTTTTGAAATCTACAGCAAGCGTGATAGATGCGGTTTGTTCCAAGTGACCTGGCAGAGGCCACGGCCCCGGCCCGCCCCGTATCCTCACTGCCCTCCGTCCCTGCGGCTCTGGGAATACAGCCGCCCCGCCTGGCTGCCACCAACCACCTCCCAGGGACACTTCAGCGTCTGCCGCCACCTGTCCCGCTACACACCCTGACCCCTGGCTCCGGTGCCGCTAGAATGTACCCTACCAGCCGGCGTTGCCCGGGGCACAGACCGGGGCTCGTGGCGCGGCCGCAGGACGAGCCCTCCGCCGGCCCGGCCCCTCACGGGACGCCGCGGCCTCGCCATGGCGACGGGGGCGGGCGGCGCTGGGGCCGGGCGGTGCTGAGGGCCGGGCTCCCGGAGCCCTCAGGGACCATCCCACCCCTTCCCGGCGGGTTCGGGGAGGCGCTGGCGACGGGCGAGAGCCTGGAAAACAGGAGGGCTGTGAGAAATCGGCGCGGCTCGAGGTGTTGGTGTGTTTTCCAGGAGCTCAGGTGAGCTCCGAACGAGCTGCGTCAAACGGGAGCGTCCCTCAAGACTGAGCGAGGTTCTGAAGCTGGCAAGCAAAGAGCCAGGATCGTATGGATACCTAAGGAAGTGTGGGCAATCTCTCAGATGATAAATGGACACCTGCAGTGAGCAGGTTTTCTTCTTTCACAGAATCATAGAATAGTTAGGGGTGGAAGGGACCACGGTGGGTCATCTGGTCCACCCTGCCTGTTTAAGCAGGATTATCCTAGAGGACATGGCCCAGGATTGTGCCCAGATGGTCCATGAATATTTCTGTGAGGGAAGCCACAATCTCTCTGGACTATCAGTTTCAGTGTGTGGTCACTGTACAGTAAAGAAGTTCTTCCTCGCATTCAGGTGGAACTATTCAGTTTCTGCCCGTTGCCTCTTGTACTATTGGCCAGCATCACCGAGCAGAGCCTGGATCCACCCTCCTGGCATCCCTGCTACAGACACTGACAAGCCTTCATGAGATCCCCTCCCAGCTGTCTCGAGATTGAACAGGACCAGCTCCCTCAGCCTTTACTTGACAGACCAGTGCTTCAGTCCCTGAATCATCTTTGTCGTCCCCCCATCCTTCCAGGACCTCTGAACCTCCCTGAAATCCTTCAGGACTTCTGAGTAAGGGGAAAGAGCAAGTAGAAAAAACATTAGACTGAATCTCTAAGTAAGTGACAGCATGAAGGCATTTGGTTTGTGGAAAATGTCCTCACTTCCTGTTGATGAGAGTTTGCTGCTTAATTTACGGTCACAAAGGAGCTGTTCTAAGGGGCTGGCCTGCTTGGGTGTCTGGGGGCTGGTCAGAAATGGAAATATTGAAAACAAATCAATGAGTTTTTGGTAAGTGCAAATGAAAATTGTAAGAGAAGGCCAATTGGGATGTTACAGAATATAAAGAGCAGAGGTTTTTCAGTGACTTCTTTTTTAGTGTTGGAAACTTGACACCAGCAGATAATTTTTTTTAGCACAGATTTGACCTAGTTTTTATTGCTACAACTGTTTGAAAAACAGGAATGTCAGAATCAATTGCTATAATCTCTTTTGGAAGGATCAAGTGGACAGAAAGCACTTAAAAAATGGCATTACCTGCTTCTGAGTTGATGGCAATCGGAAGCAAAGGATCTTGAATGTTTATGGGTCAATGTTCTAGTGGATAAGTCAGAAGCTGACAGGGTACTTAGCTGATATCAAATCACACTAGAGAACAGCATGACCTATGCCTTACCCACCTACAACTCATAGGGGAAGCACTGCTGTAGTGAGGGGATTTCAGTCTGAGTGACATATGCTGAGTCTCATACTGCCAGTGTTAAAATGTACTTGGAATTTCAAAATATTTAAAATGTCAATTTCCTAACTCTAAAAATGTTGCATCCAACACAGAGGAATTCTACATTAGACCTCATCTTGTCAGATGAAAAGGAATTGATCACAGAACTAAAAATTAGCCATAGCTTAGGTATAACTGATAATGATTTGATCACATTTGATATGTGCAAACAGAATTAAGTCCAAGCCAATAATACATATACTTAATCCTTTGGAAGTGCTAATTTTATAAAGGTGAATATTATTAAAAGGTAATATATATATTTCTTCTTTCGGGAGAAGAAATTTAATCTGAAGTGGGAGAGCAGTAATTGGAAGTGGTTTAAGGCTGGTAGCGCAGATACCCTCTCAGCCAGAATGCCACAACTAAGGAATATGTTTGCTGAAAAGCCAGGGTGGTTTACAAGGCAAACAACTGCAAAACTGGAGAAAGAATGTGGTGTCATTCATGTACACCGAAAGGTAGGAATTGTAGAAAATCGCTGTGGCAAGTAAAAGGTTATGATGGAAATATACATATGGTCAACTGAGTTAAAAGGAGGAAATTGGAGGGGTTTTGCAGGTTTAGAATACAGAAAATCATCAGAATAGCAAGAAGACCCTATTAAGACCTGAAGATGAGAGCTTAAACCTTAATCAGTGACAAACTTCAAATGTTAAAGATACACATATTTGTTCTGTCATTTGGGAAGATGGCAGCTGATGTAATTATGCTGTTAGTGTTGAAGAGTTGTTTTCTATTCAAAGATGAGGGAGAATGGTTCAGTTACTGAAAGAAAACTGCCATTAAAGCTTTTGGAATGAACGTGTCTATCAGTGTTCACCTTCTTGAAACACTAAGACTTCTTTAAGGAGGATGAAGCTAGTATTGTTTTAATACCTTAAAATAATAAATGGGATAATAATAGTTTACCAGTGTGACATTGATCAAGCAAAATACGGAATAGACAATATTGTTAACTCAGTTAACAAATAATTTAAAAGAAGAAAGATATTTCAAATTACCGTGGGCTTCTGCTAAAAAATCCGTATATCCTGGCAGAAAAATAGAGCCCAGCAATCAGACTTTTCTTTCTTAATGAGGCTGCAAGTTTTGCTTATTGATGTAATTTAATTACACTTCAGTAAAGCATTTGACTTATTATCATTTGGCTTTTTGGGTTAAACTCTTCAATGACACACTTATTTGTATCCTGTACATAAACTTACAAAGAGAACTTGTAAAAACCAAAAAGATAAACCAGCAGATTTAAAATTACTCTTAATATTCTGGGATGATATCTGAAGTACTTCACAAGCAGACGCTTATGCCATGGCTACATCTCCTGTGTTAAACATATATAATTCATTTGACTGGGAAGCAAAGTAAGAATTTTTTTTATGGAGATGTGTTCAAAGGATCCTGCATGCCAAACAATATATAAGTTAGAGAGAACACTCTTTAGCAGAGAATCAAAGGCAGTCTACATCTCTACAGTAATATGATGAGGCAGTAGCCTTTCTGTGGTTAAGGATGAAACCAACTCCTATTACAATGCTGTGTTCTAGCACCGTTTTAATTTGCCTAGAAATGTTTGGCCTGCAAGTCCTGAAGAGAAAGGATGTCTGTCCGTGGGAAAAAAAATTCCGTTGCTAGCAGTTTTTTGTTCCTATCATTAGAGTAGGTTTTCTCCCATCTCTGTAAAGCAATGATAATGTCCAAGGAATGACAATATTTTATAGCAGGTGCTCTTTGCAAAAACTGTGTGAAGAATTAATTTGTTTGGAAAAAAAATTGATTTCAGACATTGACATGTTCAAAAATGTTACCTAGAGAGGCAAACAGTGCAATGTATGGATCATTATGAGTAGCTGGTACCCTCAGGAAATAATGGTTGTGCACCTTTAATGGTTACATGGGAAAGGAATTGCTGTGCTTAAATGTGGCAGGACATATCTGGATACTCCTGAATACTGAATACATGAAAAAAAAAGTGCTTTGATTCTGCCTACTTGTCCATCTTTGGTCCCTGGTAGTTCTGGTTTTCCTATTACTTATCAACCTGTCCACCGCACAAAAAAGCCACAAACCTGAAGTGTCTCCAGTCCTTGCTTTAGAAGGGAGGAAAGAGGGACAGGCTTGGTGAAAACTAAAGTATCATGGTAAAAAGTATGAAGGAAAAGAAAAAAAAGGAGGAAAGACCAAATTGTTAAAAGTACAAAACCAGGGAACTAGAGGGGGGCAACCTTGAGCATGCTACCAGGTAGCAATCAGTGTACAAAGATTTTCTTGGCATTTTCCTGAGAGCATCTAATAAACTTAGTCATGAATGTTGGAATTGTAAGTAATACAGCTTTCCAAAAGTCACGCTCTTAAGTCTTCACATCATTCCTTTGTAAGCCCTATATTCTACACGCATTACAGACAAAAGTGCCCCAGCATGCACTTTATATGTTACGATAAAATGAAATTTATGCCATCAGTATCTCCTCCTTGTTCTGTTTACTTATTTCAGGTATCTTTATAGGCCTGCATCGATGGATTTTCACCTACTGAAACATTTGTAACATTGTCAACTGACTTGTTTGGCTTTCTTTTGAAAGCTGTCTGGAAAGATTTATATAAAAAGTTAATCAAACTACATCACTGACTCAGCTCATCAGTACAACTTTTTCATCACCATAACAATATCTCTGTGACATCTAGCTTATCATCATGAATTATGGGGGAAAGGATAAACAACCCATTAAGAAATTAAAGGCCCACAAAGGTGCAGTTTGATAAAGGATAAAAAAAACCCACGGGGTATGTATAATAAAATCTCGCTCCCCTGAAGAGTGATTGTTATCTTTCTTTCATGAGCGTCAAAGACCTGGAGCTTCTCAGTGCCTCAGGCAAGTGAGTTTGAAGGTCTCCTTCATGATTGAATGGGAAATTGTAATCAGAATTAGGTTATGACTGTTTATCCTACAGAGCATTTAAAAAAATGTTTTATGTGTAAAACTGATATTAGCAAGTGAGAGAAAAAGCCATTGTAATCATGTTTAGAAAACTCTACTGTGTTTTCAGTATTCAGTATGTGATTATCTGTTTATTCTGGTGTATGTTGGGACAAGCTGTTCCATGGACAACTGAGCTAAATAGTTCTAATAAATTGATTTGTATAGTCTTCATTCTGTAGTAAATGGAAGCCTGGGTAAAAGAACAGTGATGTACAGATAAAGATGTCTTCACAACCCCAAGAGAAATAAGTTATTCTTAAATAAGTTTTCATTTCCTGATACAAAATATGCAGCCAATATTCTTACTGTACAGCAATTAATTATGCCTTTCTTTATCCTAATGGAAGACAGCAGTATTTGTAGCCTTTCAGACTCCTCTGAGTGAATTTCATGATTCTGTATATGCTGTATGGCTTGTGGCTGAATGAAAATCTAACTAAATCAAAGAAGGTACAATCAAAATGAATGACTTAAGCGATGACAGTAGAATTATCCTGTACAGTTCTGTTCCTTGTATGATAAATTATGCTTAAATTGGTGAAAAAAATTATTTGAGATAATAATAAAGACTTCCAGCAAGAGATGCTCATATTCAGCTGGCAAACAATTTTTTTTTTCCCCAGTAAGCTGAAACTCCAATGTTTTGCACTTGGTCCCTGAAGATTGTTTGCTATTAATTGCTGTTAAACTCTTCTTTCATTATCATTTTCTAGTTCTGGTCACACCCATTGATTGCATCTCATCTGAAACACTGATACAGGCAACAGCAATTATTGACAGATCCCTTTTAGTGATGGAGCCCAGCCCTGAGACCTGTGTGCACTACTGCAGTGTAAATGATAAATAACAAATAACAACATGCTAACTACGGAGAACAGATGTCTTTTGAGTTTGGCAAATCTAAAATTCTCTTTCTAGATGACTTCTGGAACATTGTCAGTGACAGCCAGCATTGCCTTTGGCCTGTTCTCTGTTAGCCCATGATTTATAGGGTGTGTTCAGATGGGAGAGTAGAGGCTCACCTGCATTTTAAAGGCTTACCTATAGAGGTTTATAACTTAAAGTACAGGAGTGAAAAGGCACGGAAGGGTCACGTCTAGGAAAATACTGTGTTGTTCTTACACTGTCTAAGACAACACTTAGGTGTGTTGTGCCAGAGATAGTTTAAATCCTTTGGGTTCAGTAGGTCTGGTGATTAATGGACGTTTATGCTCCACTGTGTAAACTCTTTTCTATCCATAAAGCTAAGAAATGTCGCTCCTTTTTTGGCAGAGTAGGTGTTTAAATTGAATTTTGGAAACCAAAAGCAGTTTGTAAGCACACACTTCCACATCCAGTACCGCTGGGTACTTACTTCCAAGCTTGAAATTAGGCGTTGTGGTAAACCTGTCCATTACACTACTGGAACTTTGTCATAGTGTCCCTACCAAATTATTTTGTGGAAGTTTCTCATACATTAGATTGTTGTTATCACCCAGACACAAAAGTGATACTGAAATTACAATGGAGGCCATTTTAACATTCCCTATCAGTGACATGAATATAGGCTTCATTTATTAATTGTAGCTGATTAGCCACAAGGCAAACATTTAATTAAACCTTGGGAGACAATAACATTGCACATAAATTATCCATTTAAGAGCACATAGGTCTTTATATTTCATTAAAAATTGTTTAACCAATAACAACACATCTTAAGTTCAATCTGTATTTGCACAGATTGGAAGTCAGAGAATTCCCTAGTGCTTTGCTGGTTTTTTTTTTACCAGACATTTATTTCTTGATGTGTTTTGATTTGTATTTACTTACCATTTGTTCGTGCTGTTTTCCTGATTAGTCAGACTGCCACTCAAATCATGGGTTAACAATTGATTGAAAAAGTCCTACCAAATTATTTACTTTTAAAATTATTTCAGAGTAGTCTAAAAGATATGTTAGAAAAACATATTCAGAAAAGCAAAAATCCAAACAAATATGATGTATTATTGCTATAAATTGAAGGCTTCTCTTTTTTATTATTTTTGTCCAATGCAGCTATTTTCTATTCTTCTAGCACTGGGATTTTTTTTTCCTGCAAGAATATATGCTTATTGTTTTATATGCTTTTTTGAATACTGGCATATTATATTAAATGTATTTTTAGATTCAAGCAGCAAGATGACTGCTTAAAAAACTGTTATATTAGTCTAAAATTCAGTTTTCCACAAAAGCTCCCTACTTTCCATGAGTTTGAGAAGATTGTTATCTGCTCTGTGAAGTAACTTTAAGAACTGAGAACACCCTTAAAACATTTGTGGTCAGCCATAAGCTTTGTGGGCAGGTCATTTTTCTTCAGCATATATGTTCTACCCAGAACAATTTCTAAATATTGTAGGCTGAGGCAATGATATCTGACAAGTAGCCGAAGGGAAAAAAACCCTTATAAAAATAAAAATGCTTTATATAATGTAGTGCACTGATTGTTATTTCATATAATTAATAAGACTTAGAGCCCAACCTCAAAGTTCTAAGAACTTGATACTAAATTCTATTTCACTGTCCTGTGATAGTGTATAAGAAATATAGGGAAGCGTGATGTGAGGTAAACTTGATTTTTCTTCAGTGTGTTTATATTTACATAAAAAATTATAAAAGTATCAAACAAATATTTGTGTCACAGAGACTGCAGATATTTTGTGGAAATAAGTCAAAGGATATTCCTATCTATGCCAGCTCATATGCCTGCCACCTTCTTTACCTGGCTTTTATCTCCCTCTAGAGCAGGGATCTTGCCTCTCTGTTTTCAAAGTGTCTTATTTATAGGAGTACAGGGAAAACAGATTCTGCTTAATTGTGGGATGAAAGTACTTCTGAAAATCAGTCTGGTGAGGTATTAGCAATGCTTTGCAAATAATTACTTCTTCTGCTAAGACATTGAAACCAGACAAGCTACCTTGTCGTGTGATAGAACTTTTCTTTAAAAATTGCTGAACTTAAGTCAATGAGCACCACCAAGGAAGCCAATAGATTAAACCTTAGAGATGCACCCTCTAATATCCCAAGCTAGCCTCTTTTCCTTTAGGTTTAGGAATAGGCTCTGTGACTTTCCTAACCAGTTGTTTTTTTTTCCTCTTTTCCCATTTTATTTTTGATTTGCAAAGCAGAAGATAAAAAAAAATAATCTAGAAATCAATTATCAAATAAAAGGAAGCAGACCAAATGACCGCACCAAAACTCAAAAGCTGAAATGGAGTAGATTTGCATGTGAAGTTAAATGTAGGTTACTACATTCATCTACAAAGATATTTAGATGGCAAGTGGAAAGTAGCTGCTGTGAAGCACATCACATTCATATATAATTGAAGTACCCGAGAGTAAAATACTGAGGCACAATAGGTGACAACTGATAAAAACAAGAGAAGAAGTATAAAACAGGATACAAAACTCTGGGAAGTACAGAGAATATCTAACACAGGCTGAAGAATCTACAAGAACTGTATCTAAATTACCAGATAATACAAAAATAATAACTGAACTGATAAAGCCTGAGAATTCAGTGAAGTGCTGCTGTTGGAATGATACTTTACTGGAAGCAGAAACCTTTGCTTGGTTTTCTTCACTACCATGCAAAGAAGAGGAAGATTTTTAGCTGCTTGCAAGATGTCCAGAACAGGGAAGCGGGAGTTTCCCAGCAAAAGCCACGGGCTTCCCTCATTCTTTATGGATCTGCCTCAAAACAAAGTGTTCACAGATGAAGGTGATATTTATTGTCCCTCAGTCTGTAGGGATGTCCAAGTGGAACTGCAGTTGATACTGGTCCAGTCTAGCTTTACCCTTATTTAGCTTTCCTATCTTGTCAAAGTAAAACCTTTTGGAGAGCAAAGCAGAAGACAACAGCTGGAAATGACAGTTTAGGACCATAAATCCTGAAAAAGGCATCTCACTACGCTAGAGCAGAACTTGGATCTACGTGCAGTTGCAGTAGGCTTTGACGTAAATGCCTTTGTCTTGTGGTAGCCACAAGGCCCAAACTGTTGAGTCACATTCTCCCCTAAATATGAAACAGACGTTTGTGTCACTTTCTCATGAATCAGGCTTTGGGAGAGCATGTTTATTGAAAACACATGTTCTTGGCATTCGTCCATGGACAAACTTCACACTATTATAATTGTAGTACGCATCTGTGTAGCATTTTTACACCACAGTTTCCTCAGATGTAGACAATTCAGGCATGTTGTCTATCTTGCTCTATTCCTGACCATCATTTTCCACAAATTTACAGGTGCTCTGAATTTTAAATCTCTCACTCAGTTCCAGAGGGGATGACGCTAAGGGCAGCTTTTCTTGGGACTGGACCATGAATTCAGAATCTTCATAACCTGCAGTACTGCGCGCATTTCTGCTAACATAAGAGAGACATGGAACTGGTGGAGCAAGTCCAGAGGAAGGACATGACGTTGACAAGACAACTGGAGCACATTTCCTATGAAGACAGGCTGAGAAAATTTGGGCTGTTCAGTCTGCAGAAGAGAAGGTTGTGTGGAGACCTTGTAGCAACTTTCCAGGCTACAGCAGGGCCACGGGGAAGCCACAGAGGGACTCTTTGGTAGGAACTGCAGTGGTAGGAAATTTAGAAAACTAAAAGAAATTTAGGATCTTAGGAGGAAATTCTTTACTGTGAGGGTAGTGATATGCTGGCACAGGTTTCCCAGAGAAGCTGTGGATGCCCCATCCCTGCAAGCGTTCAACACTAGGTTGGATGAGGCCCTGAGAACCTGGTCTAAGGGAGGATGTCCCAGCCCATGGCACTGGGCTGGAACTACATGATATTTAAGGTCCATGCCAAGCCTCAACCTTCTGGTCCTGTGATTCTATAACAACCCATTACCTTTATGTTGTAACAACATCAGTTTCAGCTTTGTCTTAAGTGCTGCCAGATAGGTGTTCTTACAGTGTGATTAATGATAATTTCTTTGAACAATGTTATTTAAACAGTTTGAGCTAAGTACATGGGAACAAGCTGAATTGAAATTGTAGTTTAGTAACATGGCCCAGCTGGGAGATGGATTATGGCAATAGTAAAGATAATAATTTGAGTTTACTGCAAGAAGGATTGGATACTAACATACATAATGAAATTCAGCATTAACTCCTCCTGGATGATACGCTGTAATGTCAGCACCCATCTGTCCTTGGTGTTGAATTTGTTGAGAGGAATTTCTGGTCTCCAGAACCCAGTATGGAGGATTCAGCCAAGATGCTTCTGCTTTGCAGAACCAGTCTTCTCTGCCATAACAATTTAAATAAAGTCAGGGTTAAGAATCTTGCATAATATAAGTTTATGAGGACCTACACTGTAATCTTATTATCATCTAATTTTGTAATTTTAACAGCTGCCTTCTTGTCCACCCTGTGAACTTTGCCTGTGAACTCTCCTCAAGGCCTCATAGTGAATCCTTGCCCTCTTCAACCTGAGCAGGGCTCAGGCACTGCCCTTTGGCCTTGGTACTCAGCCTTGGCGTGCAGTTTCCCTGTCTTGCACATTCCCCTGACAGCTGGGTCTCTGCTGTCCAACCAGGAAGAACTTTGCAAAGACAAGCTCCCAGGAGCCATCAGGAATTTCTTTCTTTTTTCAGTTGCAAATTAATTGGCAAAGGTTCTTAAAGGATCGTAGCAGAGAAATGTGGTGACTAAAGTGTATGAAAAACAGACACTGCAGAGATCCTACCTTGATTTTAACAATATAAAGAGCTGAAAAACGGTGTGAGATAGAGGCAGCTGCCTGGCTTGTTTCTAAAGAGCTGGTGATTCTCCTTCCTTGTTCCTTGTGTTTTCCTTCAAGTATTGGTGTTTCTTTCCCTCATTTACAGCTAAATTTTTTGTTTTTCTAGAACTCACTGCAACATGGACCTTTTCCCGAAAAGAGCAGTCCTTTGTTTTTGCTGTCTTTATCTTACTATATTTTTCTCAGTATTTTTACGGTGTCCTTTTGAAGAGGGACATAATTCAGTATCCATGCAGATAGGAAGTGGGCAAACAGGGCAGGACAACGCACAGAAACACTGGCAGCATGCCCAGAAAAGCAGGTCATACAGCTTATGACACAGTCATATCCATGAGGAAGGTAAGCAAAAATTACATATTTTGTTCTGCCCAGGAAAGATTTAGTCAAGAAATTAATCTCAGATCACTTATTTACATACATTAAGACACATCATGACACCACATATAATGTCTAGTAAAAGTAGTGGCAAAAGTAGGACATCAACATAAGATTGTAGATGGTTTACAAAATAAAATGAAGGAAAATTCAATAAATAATGAAATAAAATGAAAATCCCACATCTGTTCTTATAGTCACTGATTGCTTAATGGAACAATTTGGATTTAAAATTTTTAAGTCTTTGCGGAGTATCTGTTTCATTTGTAAGTGAAGAAGCCCTAATCAAATCCGCCACTCAGTCTTAAAAGATTCTGTTCAGTCAAACAGTTTCTTATCCAAAAATCTTGTACTTATTTTAAAAGGTGAGATAATCTCTCATTATTTTAAAGCCAATAACTGGCAGGTTAGAAAAGCATTGAAGCAAGTCTTCAGAAAAATTTACTTTCTGTTTACATCTTCAAAGCTGCCAGCTGTATTTTCAATAATTGATAATAATGTATTGTTGAATAAAAAGATGTGCTATACTTTTTAATGTTTGCATAAAAGTTGAAGCAGAGGATAAATATACCTGATAATTGTATGTATAATTCGAAAGTAAAATTGATGAACTCATGTTAATTTTCTTGTGGGTTAAAAAAGTTTTGGGATTGAAAATTATATGTACCTATACAAATCAAGTGTTTATCTTCCTTTAAAAATAACACTACAGGATTTCTGTAGCAATGATTCCAGACATTCTAAGTAATAAGAGCAATACTGCAGTTTGCAGTAATTACTGTAGAATACGGTATTTTATAAAGGTGGCACTTCATATTTCACCCAGTAAAACTCAGTTATTCATGTTTTAAAATTAATGTGCTGTAAGGCAAACAGGTAGATAATAAAGTGCAAAGATACAATTATGCAGATACAGAAACAAGTGCGAAAGTCTAGACTTCCCTGTCTATATTTATATAATCTGCATACAGCTGCATTTCAGCATGTTCTTGTAAAAGGCTGAGGAAGGCATCAGATTTTTCTGGACGTGGATGTTATTACTGAGGCAGAAAGTGGTAGCTAATGCTGCAAAAAAGAACTTCACACCAGTAAGAGTATGTGGATCTAAAGTGCTAAATGCAAAACATTGAGTATTATGGAGTGGTTTTATTCTTTGATAGACATCTGAGTTATAATTTGTATTTAGTAATCGTTGGTCTAACTACTTTTGTCATCCTTTAACCCCAGCCAGCATCCCAGCCCCAGGCAGCCCCTTGCTCACTCCCCCACCAGCAGGACTGGGGAGAGAATTGGAAAGGTAAAAGCTGCAAAACTCATGGGTGGGGATAAAGACAGTTTAACAGGGAAAGCAAAAGCCACAAAAAGCAAAGAGCAAAACAAGGAATTTTTTTCTTGCTTTCCATGGACAGGCAAGTTCAGTCATCTCCAGGAGAGCAGGGACCCATCACAGATCACAGGTGACTTGGGAAGACAAACATCATCACTCCAAACGTCCCCCAGTTCCTCGCTTTTCCTCCCCAGTTCATACACTGAGCATGATGTCACATGGTCTGGAATATCCCTTTGGTCAGCGGGGGTCACCTGTCCTGGCTGTGTCTCTTCCCACCTTCCTACATCCCCTTGTCAGCGTGGCAGCAGAAAACATCTCCACATTATTAACCCCGTGCTCAGCACAAAGCCGAAGTGCAGATCCATACCAGCCACTGGGAAGAATATAAACTCTGCCGCAGCCAAAGCCAGCACAGCCTGGCTCACAATCACACCAGCACACACAGAGCTTTCTCTTAACAGCTTAACTCTGCCCCTGTTATTTCTATTTGCTATTGCCACAATCATTGCACTATTTGTTGCATCAGTAACAGCCAACTTCACATGGAGATACATTTTTCAGATGTCATTCTGGGAATAAAATACCAATCCCGCTGCATGTTTTCCCTCCCAGGATTAGCTGGTGTTTGTTCAAGTTCAATCTTTAAATGAGAAATATTTATTCTGGTGGTGAGTAGGACTAGGTCATAATCTTTGCAGAAGATAAAACACTCAAACGCTTTAATGTATTTTCATTGTTGTAACTGATGGCACCTTCAGAGTAAATCAGGCATTAAAATCTGCAGCTGTGATTCGCTTTTGGGTGCACGACATGATTTAAGTTATCATACGACTGTAGTAAGGGTTACAGCTGTAAGTTAGTCTAAAATAATGTCCCAGATGTCTTTACATCTGAGAGCTTTCTGTGCTGGTAAGAAAATTCCTGAACACATTGCTTGCTTTTGCGCACAATTTTTTTGTACTTTAATGATTCTGCATCTTTTCTGCACATACGGCCGTGGCATTTTAGTACTTATTTTCTTTTCAAGTATTAGCATCCTAAGTGGAATAAAGAGCTGATGTCAGGTGTCAGTTTGCATCTTCTTTTTTGGTTGTGTCTTGTGCTCTGATTCAGGCATTCCCATTGCTTATTCCAGTTACATCTTTTGAACTTCCTGTTCCCATGTAGGTAATTTGGTATCTTGCACAGTCTTTTTCTAGACAGAATAAATATGCCACTTTTGGGTTATAAGTACAATCTACAGTCAGTTTTAATGCAGTATTTATGCACATCTTTCCAGAAAGATTATTTTGATGCTAATTTAGGCCACTGAAGAGCACAGTGAGCCATCACCAGTAAATTAGAACCTGTAGACAAGTCAGATCTATTATTTCATATTTTTCAGAATGATGACAACCAAATGAGGTGTGAATAACATGTCTATTGCCCTCCCCACCCCCAAGCCCTTCTGAAATCTTGTCAGTGACATAGAAGTTCACAATTTTTATGGTTTCATTTCTGTGAACTCTCCCAGAGTTCATCTATTTATGAAGTGGCAGGTACTTCTGGAAAGTATGGATTGATGTAATATGTAAGAGTAAGAGAAAAGATCTTGAGACACACAACTTTTCCCACTTTATTTTCCAGAAACCTGCAGACCCAGCTGGTGAAAAATCTGAAATATTGATTAAACATATTATTTGTCTAAGACCACTCTATATAATGTTTCAAAGTTGCTCCAGCATTAGAGACCAAAATGTAATATAAAATCATCTCAGTAGAATAATCAGAATTTGTACATTATACTATTATTGCAGCACTTGTAAAAGGAAGCAAACTCTGGCCTTGTAATAAATTTTTGAAGTTCTGTGTTTGTTTTTTAAGTACATCATTGATACAATAATGCAAATGACTCTGGTAATGTGACTGTGCAAACCTCTCAATTTGTTTTACTTTTTTATAGTTATCTATTATTCATGCTGCATTAGCATATGCGCTGTTTATTTCCCTAATTGCAACAAGCACTTAATTAATTACACTATAACCTCTTGAATCTATAGGCCAACTGTTGCGTCTTTAGTTAATATTTTAAAGTCTCATCTTTTTCCATTTTTCCGTGTGTCTTTGATGTTTTGTTTCTTACCCTTCTTGTTTGGGTTCTCTGTGGAATAGTCTCAGAATAATTCTGCAGTTCTCTTTTATAGCTGAAACTTTGCATTTTAACAGTTGTCTGGAGATAGTTTCTTCCTTGTGAAATATCAGTTTTAATAACAAGAAAAGAAAAATGCCATAAATCTGCACTAACTACATAAAGCTGAAGTCTCTGAGAGACTGATTAACATTGAGACTCTACACAGGTTTTTCAATAATTAGAGGATGTGCTTGCATGGAGCCATGACTGCTCTGGCCTTGATGCTGTTTCCCAGGGCAGGCAGCAATTATTGTAGCCTACAGTAAATTTCCTATACTCGTTGCCTCCAGCCACTGAAGATCTTTTTGGAGTAAAGGTCTCTTAATTTTCTACATTCTTCTCATCGGCTTGGATTAGCAACATGTTCTACTTATTTTCTTCAGCTGTTTTAGAAAAAATTGACAGCTGCTTCTCTGCTGCAGCACCTGAGGTTGAAGGGATCTGATCACAGCTTTTATTATATTAACACAGTCCTGGAGCTTTCAGCAGGGCAGCCAGAACCAAACTGTTATCACTGTCCTTGGCTCAAGTGAGTAACCCCCACTCAGCACTCCCAAGCTTTGTGGTGCAGATTATATTTACTTATTGTTCTCAGATTTTTATGGCCTCCATGGCTCACAAATGCATTATTCATTGAGGTAGAAGGCTCCTTCTTCTGTGATACAGTGTCTTCACTCTGTTCTGTGCTTATTTTGAGTAGAATTTTTGTTGTATTACAAAAACATCAACTATAAAAGTGACGCATCTAATCTTAAAAAACAAAATAGGTACTCATGGCTAGTAAATGAAATGTTAAGTGGTGAAATTTAAGGTGGTTTTATTGTTCTCTAATTACACAGGTCAGATGCTGCTAGTTATTAGAGGGGAGAAAATGCCCAGATTGCTTTTTGTAAGATAATCTTGGACAGGGCTGTGTAAGATATAAAGCCATTGCTGGTGCACTTCATAATTTGCCTTTACATCTGCTGTTGTTGGTTCATGCTAACCCTCTCCATGGTGATACAGTTAAATACTCTAAAGGAACTTTTAAAGCAATAAGGGACTTAAAACCCTGAAAAGACCCACTGTAACAAACTGTAGTTTTAATGCGAATTTGTAGACATTCATCCATCAGTGTTTTGAGCTGGCCTGAGACTTACCATTAGTAAGACCAAGAATGTCACTTTAAGAATTAAAAATTCTTTGGAAAAAGATATATGTGGAAACTCTGAATGACTTTCCAGAAAGAGATAAAGATTGAAATAAAGATTGACATTGAGAAAAACATTGAAAGAGAAGGTGAAGGAGAATAAACTTCTGACAGGAAAGAAGTAGTTCAAAGAAATATGAATGGTTAGTGGAGAAACATCAGGAAGTGTGGAGAAGGATGAAAGGTTTAAAGATATTAGTTAGAATGTGAAAAAGAAGAATAACTATTATTAGCAGAAAAGAGTAAGTTATTAGAAACCTGTTGATTAAACTTCTGAAGAGAAAAGAGAGGAAAAACACTGTTAGGCTGGGTATTGTGTGAGAAAAGGAGAGTGAAAATGTAGGCAAATACAACTGGATAAGCAGTGGAGTGATCTCAGAGTTGCCAAGTACAGTGCCTGGCAGTTAAGAAAGGTAGGTGAGATGTCCAGGGCAGATATAACATGTAAACAGACTTTCCATTCTCAGCTGGTTTTGGTAGGATAGGTTTAAACTGCCAGGTGGGAATGTCCTGATACAGGAACTATTTTCTTACTGCTTTTTCTATTCCACATGTTAAAGATCTTCAGTCAGGCACTATTTAAACAGAGTAACAGTTTTATCTGGCATTTCTCTTACAGGTGGAGAACACAAAATATCCTTTTAGCATATCATCTCAGTTGCAAAAAACCGAAAACATTAATGGTGGTGGCTTTATTTGTTTGGGTGCCAGGGAATTGGTGCCACGTTAAAAGAAGGTGCTGAAGTTTATGCTTTATTCTTGCCTAAATAAAAGGGGAGGAAAGCAGCAGACTCTGAAATGAAGAGTGCTCATCCTAAGCCACTTCAGAAAGAAGAGAAACCAGCACTGCTGCATCCAGCAGAGATGAGAAGAGAGATGCAGTACTAGGTCGAGAGAATGACACACAGTAGTGTTGCTTGGAGCTGACCTCTTCTGTACAGCATTGCAAGAGCTGAGATAAAGGAGTGACTGATGCTGGAAAAAGGACTTTTTTCCGAGAAGGAAATTCCAGCAGAGCAGGTAGACTTAGAGGACAACAGAGGATTTATGTTTAAGAATCCCCATAAAATTTTGGTGTGGCAAAAAACTTCATGCTCCCATATAACCTATTTGCTCTAGAGTATGATCTACCAGTTATGGCTGGTAGGGGAATTAGATTTAAAAATTTAAAATTATCACATTGATAAAAAGCATTCCAGCAAACGCACAAACACAGTTGTCAGATTTGAAGCTGAAAAGCAGTGGCTGCTCAGCCCAGCTCTTCAGACCTGTTTTGGGATAAAGAGGGATAAAGGGATAAAGTCAAAGCCAGCCCTACAAATCCCACACATTGGTGTGGTATTAACTGCAGGAGCAGCAGAGGAAATGGGACAAGATAACAAATGCAGACAAAGTCTCTTCCTGCCAGGGATGAGATTAGCTAAGCTGAAGGTAATTTAGGAAAGTGTGATAATGTGATGCTGATAGAACCCTTTTAGTCAAAGATTTTGAATGAGATGCCAGTTAGAATCCTGTTCTGTGTGGAAGGAAATTGTGCTCCTGTATAACCTGCCCTTGACTTCATGGCTCTGAAGTTGTCACTACAACTTGTCCTTCCTAAGTACTGCAACTTCCTTCTCCAGGCTTTGGATACTTAACAATAATTCTGAAAATTGAAACTACTCAGAAGTTTTAACTTGGTCTTGCATAAACATTCTTCACATTTAGTCCCTAAATAGGTTATTTTGTGTTCTATAATTTTACATTTCATGTCACTGAAATCGGTCCAACCTTCAGAGCAATTTTCTTCTCTGGCTTCTCTATGTTTGAAACTTCCTCTCAGCTTTGACTCATTCTCAATTGCCAAGACATTTTTTGAATGTATTACATGTGGTTTGTCTCTTCACCACTACTTTATGAACCCTACTCACAGCTGCTTCTTAGCTTGACTATTTCAGCCTTCAACACAGTATGGCAGCATCTCCTCTTCAGTGAATTGCCTGCAAACTTTCTTTTAAAAATACCACTGAAAAATAACTCCAATGTAGCATTGTATCAGGCTCCATTCTAAAGTGCAGATAAGAATCATTTGTGTTTCTTCTGTGTAGAAGAAACATAAATTAGCTTAGCAAAAACTAATGTTAGGTATTAGTCTGACCTTCATTTTTGTAATTACAGGCGGTATGCTTCACAGCTTCCTGTGTATATATACCAAATTTCATAGGCCTATACACTTTAAATTAAAAATATATTTTAAATAGTAAATGAGTAGTGTTTAGAAATGTGGGGCTAGATTCTGAGCTAGCATAAAGGATCTCTTACTTAGCCATGCCATTTTTCACAAGCTGAGAACATGGCCTATGACCTCCTTTCACTTATTGTATCATGCGATGGAAATAGGAAAAAAATGAAACAGATGAGATTTTCAGAATTATTCTCTAAATAAGGAAAGTCGGGAAAACAGATGTTTCAGAGTTCATACCCGTTAACAAATATTTTTAGGAAATAGAATATCTTTACTTCCAGAATTATTCACAGTGCATTGATTTTTAGTTGTTTTGCTGTTACTGAGATCATAATTAATAAAACATTTCCTAAATAAGGGGTGTTCTAAATGGATTAGCATATATAAATATATATGTGGTTTTATATGCACATATTAAGTCTAGCAGCTCATCAATGTATTGTGTTCCAGGTTTGAATAGCACTTTAAAATGCAGCAACAAATAGTCAACTAAAAAAAAAAAGAAGAAAAAAAGGAAAAAGCTTAGTACTCAACCACAGAACTGTATCTGGTTTGAAAAGAGGTAAAGACTACATAGAACTATTTCCAAGTGTAAACCAGTAGATAGAAGAGTGAGAAGGAAACATCCAGATGGGAAGACTGTGTCATAATTCTGCACTGAGATGTCATAGATGCCTTTGTATAGGTGAGAGAAAAGCTATCATAGAGAGAGGACACCTTTTTCTGCCTCATTTGGCAGGTGTATTTATCCTCTTATGCAGATAAATAAGTGATGTTACTTAAACAGTGCAGAAAATATTTCAGTAAAAAGTTGTGATACTGCATTGTGTTCTTTTGGGATAAAAAAAATATTTACAAAGTATTTGACCGCACTCACAGCTTGTGCTTTTGTTTCAGGACAGTAGGTGGATCTGCCGTGGCAGAGACAGCACATGAATTAAACACAATTAGGGACAAAGAAGTTTCCAGTCTAGAACACTGAATAAGGCCCTCGGGAAAGAGCAGTTCCTTATTTTCTGTGGTCAGATCAAGGGCTGTGCTGGCTTTGCACAACCAGGTGCAGTGTTTCCAAGGATCCTGGGGAAAGGATCCTGTGCACTTGTGCCTCACAAAGCTCCTGCTGCACCCTCCTTTGTCGGGCTGTTGTTTCCAGAGCTGGCTGGGTGTAGCTAACCAGGGATGCCGACACATGATAATGAAGTTGTGTCTTTATTTTACTGGTAGACAGCTGCTCTGAAGTTAGGATGTTATGGGATTCCACAGTTTATTTTTTTTTTAAGGCAAAACAGGTAATGATAGAGTTTGATGTTAAAATTGATGAAACAGACTATCTAAATAGACTTGTTCAGAAATATGGGCAGGAAAGAAAACAATACTCTGGAGTAAAGCAGCACTCAAGACAGATTGATCAGAGGGAGCAGAAAAAGATATAGTTAGAACTGAAGACTGAATAAATTCTCAAGCTGTTTAGTATTATTCTGGAAAAGTATGGCTGGCTGTGACAAGAAGGTTCTGAAGACTTAACAGAAGAAAGGGTGATCAAGGTCACATTTGTGACACTAGAAAAATACTACACTGAATGTTGTTGACTTTTTGTCAACATGAGAAACAGATAAAAAGATAAGAAAAGGGGGGGGAGACATTTCACAGAAACAAGCTATCTGTGTTTTTCAAATTTGAGTTAAATTTTGAATTTACCCCAAAATATGCACAGAGAATTTAAAATTTATTAAAAAAAACTAGATGGAAAAGTATGTGAAATTTCTTTTACACTAAGACATGCCCTGTCTCAAAAATCGAATGTTTAAAAGCATAGTTTCTATAGATGTTTTCCCTCTAACTTCCATACTGTGTTTGCTCAGTTTACCAGCTGAAATAAGTTTTTGATCTTTTTAACATTGTAGTTTTCCAGTCTAGCAGATGCAAGGCTGTATTCTTCTGGTTTCAAAAATAATTTTCAACAATAGAAAATAAAATTGAGATCCAAGAATGCTTTTTTTTTTTTTTTTCGTTTCGTGATGCTGCCAAAAGCACAAAGAATGCAGCCAGCCTCTTGAAAGCAAAGTAACTCCCAGGGCACTGCTTGTCAAGACTCTTCAGAGCATTCCCTTCTGTGGATTCTCAGACACGTAGGACGGGCTGTCTGTTATTGACATTGCTGCCGTGGCTGTGGAGCGGAGGAGCTACTGGGGGTGTGCCTCACACGCACACCTGGACCTTTGCAACTCCATGTGAGTAACTTCAGTGCCTTCTGCTTTACTTGTCGTCGTGAGCAGAGCTGCCCTCACGATTACGAGCAGCACTTTTGCTGCTCCTGTCAGCAGAGATCACTCTTTATGTCAGATTCTCGTAGTCTTTGCAGAACAGACTTTTGAAGCACTTTTCTGAGATGTCTAAAATGTCCTGGGCATATTGCTCGTGATTTGGTACATAAGGGACAGGTTTTCATTGCTAGTGCTGCCTATTTGTATGTTAAAAAGATAAGTCACTTTATAAATACATGTAAGCAACTTCAACTTTCTTTCGGCATGTCAACAACATAACAAATTAGGAAGAAACAAATTACAATTTAATACAACTTCCCAAATCTCTCTCTAAAGTCCTTAAATTTACAATAGAATAAAAATACTCTCAGAAGGCTGAAGACCAACAGGATATAAGGGACTGGTTGAAAACAGGGTGCAGTAGCCAGATCTGACCAGCGAATCTGAGCGATATACTGAAGATAAAGAGGGACCCTTTGGAAGGCAAAATGTCTTATTGCTTCATTGCTCCCTACTGTAGTGTCAAACAACCTTCAAATTATTTAAAATTAAGAACATTTCTCATCATCTGTAGCATGTTAGCAAAAGAGCTGATTTCTCCTTCCTTAGATATTCTCTCTGTTACTAATTCCTGCAATTGTATTGAGTTTCATTATTTACTTGTTCAATAGACTAAGGATTAAATATAAAATTATCTGAATTTTAAGTTTGACTGATTTTATTAACTTAAAAATAATTATTTTTAAACTCTCAGCTATATGAAAGACTTTTGCCCCAGACTCATTTCTTGATGTGTTATGACTGTGTGAACTTCACAAACTGACTTAAGAAAGGGCCCCTAATATTTAGATAAATGCCACTTGTCCACATGCAGATGTTTTTTTATCTATTTGAAATTATTTACACAAAGTTACTTTTTATGTTCTGTCAATAGCTGCTGTGCAATTACTTTTTTTTTTATTGTTGTTTCCAAACTATAAGGACTCTTCCCTCTACATGGCCATGCAGGTCACACATCTCCTTGTCCCCAAGGGGATGCATTTAACCTCTTGAACTGAGTATCTTCTATTTTCTGCTCTAACCTTAAATTGGATTGTTTTTAAGGTAGTCAGAAGAATGTTTCTTCTTGCCCTAGAACCCTTTCTGATTTTGATATCAGGAACTTTCTAAACCTTCCTTGTTAAAATAAAATATGAAGAAAAATCCCTTTAATTACAGTAATTTGTCTTGTCTTGTAAAGAAAATTGCACAGAGACTCTGTAATGCGTCAGACTGTGCCTCAGTTTCTGGACCAGCACATTTATGAAACTGCACAGTTTTATATTCCTAAGGCAAGGCTGGACTGGACAGGCATAGTGGGCATTCCTCATTTTTTAGGGGACTGGGACTGTGTGTAGAGTTCCCCTGTTGTCCATGACATTCCTCCTGAGGGTCCATCCTTGGATCTGTGCACAATCATTGAGACAATTGAGGGTAGGGAAGAGTTTCTGAAAGAGAAAGGCTGACATAAACTAGAAAGAGTTGATAAGAGAGTAGTAACTGGAGGCTGCTATAGTCATTATTAGTATGAAGAAAGTCATCAAGGAATGATTGCTCATTGTCCCACTTTTCAGAACAAAAATTTGGGAAATAATTTCTTGCAGACATTAGGTGTAATCTAATCTGCTAAAAAGATGGAGAAATTACCCTCATTCATTTTTTAAACCTCATACATTGTTGATATTTTTGAACTTTCCTTTTTGTCCCCACTGCAGTTCCCAAACAGAAGATGACCCCTGACAGATTCCACTGATTTTGTCACTGTATATTGTTCCATAGCACAGCATCACCTTAATTTAGATTTTTTTTTAACTACATGATTTGAGTGATAAGAATATAAAGTGTGCAGAAAATATCAATATTCCATCATTTTTTCTTTTATAAATCATATATACACCTATAAATATGGTGTGCAATTTTCCCCTGCTATTTCTGGATGGCTCTAACTTTATATAAGCTTAATTGCATTATTTAATTATTTGCATTCTATTTTGTTATTTAGTAAGCTCCTAGTTTGGATGAGAAATAATGAGGAGTTTTTCAGAATGTAGATTAATGCAGGAATTTTTTTCCTCTGGCTGACATTTCCTATAGACTGACTGTACAAATGTCATCTGGGAAAATAATATTTGTCACAAATGTATTAGCATGAGGAGGAAAGTAGAAAAAGATTTTAAACAAAACCAACTTGTCGTGTGTTTCTCTGTTTCTCTTTTTTTTTTTTTTTTAATGGAAGAGCTGTATTTTCACACCATTTCTAATCCAGGAATCATGGCAGAGATCTCTTCATCAGTGACCACTTGGGCAGGATGTGGCCAAAGCTTTGACAGAACAGGCAGTGCAAAGGGCCATATAACACTGTGCAATTCTGTTTGAGCCTGCAGATTTGAAAGCAGGCTCAGCCATGAAATAGGAGATCTTTTCCCAGGATCCATTATCTCACTGAAATTTAAATAAAACATTGTGAAGTGAAACAAGTTGAGAGTTCTTTGGAGAATGACAGGAACAAACCAAGTAAGCAAAGAATCACTGCTTTGGCACCAGCAGGGCATTTGTCTGCCAGTCTTCCTGAGCTAACAACTTCCTGCAAAACAACTGGTAGGGAATACCGTCATCCTGATGACAAAATGCTCTGAAGAAGTAACCTTAAAATGGTTAGTTTTAGCTGGTAATTGTAAATTACCACAATACTGTTAAACACAAAAGCCATCAGCTGCAAATTCTTCAAATTCCAACTTCAGTCATCAGCTGTTGCTTCATCATCAGTGTTAGAAAATTTTCTAGAAATCAAGTTGCTACTGCCAGTCCAACTCTTTCTGTGGAGGCTCTCAGAGGTAGGAACTTTTCCTACATCACGTCTTCTGTTGTCAGCTCAGTGTGAAATGAATGCTGCTGCATTCAAAGTCATAGCAGAATCAGGATTTTACAATGGCTCTAGGATTTCTATAGCCAAAGGAGAAGTGCCCCAGTGTCTGGGTGTCTTTGTACTCAATATGAACACCGTTTTATTTTTAACAGAGATAATCCAAATTGAAGCGATTCTGCTTTCAAAATATTCAAATCAAAAAGTACCAAGCCAGCTCTGATGCCAAGAAAGTCTCTTTCTTCTCTCTCATCTATTTCTCTTGCTTTTAGTCCACTCTCTTTTACTTCCTCTGCTCAGCTTTTGAACTGAGGTGTCCCTCAGCTCAAAGGAACTAGTCTTCAGTTTGATGTTTTGAAACCTTGCCTGGCCTCAGACAAGTGGATGTAACAGCTCAGCCCCTTGTAGGGGCGGGAGATGAAACAATGTCCAGGGGAGCCCAGATTCCTCCAATCCCCTTCCATGCAAACAGAGCACTTAACAGATACCGTCACCTCAATGACGAGGCCCTTTATGTTTAGCACTTTCTCTGGCTAGTATAATATGAAGTAATTCCATTAATGTTTCATACTCTTGTTTCATTAATTTTTTGAAGGAAGAATGTATTATTAAATGTTCAGTCCCTTCTCTCTTATCAGTTCAATTAAGGTACAGGAGGTACATCCGCAAAAACGTCCTCCAGCGAAACTGGAATTAACATCTGATATTTTGAGGATTAAGAAGGCCATGAAAACCCCAAAAAACAAAAGGTTTTCAAGCTCCCTTTTTATATCACACACACAGAAAACAAAAAAAAGGGCAGTTAATATTTTGTTATTAAAGAACAATGTTTCAGCTTGTAATTATAAATTAAAAATATAACATAACGTCTACTCCTTAAAATAAGTATTTTTCTTGATTACACTTTCCCAAGAATATTCAGCCTTTCCTGCCCAAGACAACCTTTGTCTCTGCTCTCAAATCATAAGCCCTTCTCTCCACTTCTGGCTAGTTTTTTGTCCCTTTCCCGATTCCACATAACTATGCTGAAATTCCAGGGTTCGATTTTGGTAATTTTAATGTTGTTTATTACCACTATTTATTTACTTAAGATGCTCTATGAGTGATATAACTGCATGAGTGGTGTGTTTCCAACGAGCATCATGTCTTTTTATTTCTAAATACTTGGCTGTGGTATAGTTCATTCCACTCTCCATAATTCAGTTGACTTTATAGTTAGATGACAACGAGCAGACCTCAGCACAAGAATGATGTTTTAAACCACTGATAGTTTTGTGAAATTAGTCTAGTCCTTGTAATAGCTATGGCAGATCCCAGATTGCTGGGAATAGTATTCTCTCTATGGTGGGTGGTAGAGAGACTTGTACTGGGACCTGACAGCAAAAATAGCTCCAATATCACTTTAATAAAAGCAAGAATCACGACAAAGCCGGTTTCACGAAGTCTTACCACAAATGATGTGGCTGGGTAATGGCACCAGCTGCTCAAGGGCCTCACACAGGCCACGCACAAATGGAGTAATTCTGTCCCAACTAGCTCTTACTTCAGTGTGCTGCACAAAAGCAGCTTTCCTTGGGATTCTGCCATCTACTGCCCTTCCCCAAAGCAGTAAGGCAGGTTGTCAGAGTTCCTCAGAGCTGATTCCTTCTAGTCCTGCTGGGATTCCAGAGCCCTCAGATTCTCTCCACTCACCCCCACTTCCCTACATGAGGTTCTTTTCCCTGCCATTCCTGCATCCTATATAGCACAAGCAAAGATGTACAGTATTTTGTTTTGGATTTTTTTTTAATATGCTGAGCCTAATGAGAGCCTATATTCCTGTGTGTATGTTACAGAGTGTTCTGTGTAATGCCAATCATTCCTTTGACTTTATTGCCATACTTGGGAAAAACTTTCTGATTAATGAGTTTTTTTACCCATGTGAGCAAAAAAACGAAGAGATGCCATTTAAACCCAGTGAGTTGTGGAGCAGGCAGAGGAATCAGCACAGGGTTGTTTATGGATTTGACTGACTTACAGCTTGCTACACTACTAAAATGGTGAAGGAATATTCTTGTTTTACCTTTTAATAGAGTGCTGTGCTGTACAATATTTTCATCTACTGAAAAGGTTTTTTATAAAGTATGGATAAAGCATGTATATTTAAAAAAAAATTCCCACCTGAGTAAGTCAGTACATCAGTGACATAGTTGAAAACACTTTATGAAACAATGTATTAACTCAGTAAAATACAAACGGAACTGTATATTAATTGCTTTATGTGCCCACCCATACTCATGTTTTATTAACTTTTTAATATTATCAAGTATCATGCTAGAGTGTGATACTCCTCCAAATAAGGCACTATTTTTATTCAGTTTATGAAAATAAATGAGCATTTCAGATTAGCATTTTGATTTTGCATGAAAGCACATAATGTTTTTTCCTGTATTCCCTGATTGTTTCAAGGGCATTGTATCACACCATAAAGCTGAAGACTCTTTCATCTTTCTTCAGATAAAGTTGCTAATTACTCCTAATTTTACATGATATTTAAAGACTTTAGCATTTATTATTACCATCAGAACCAAGTCCTAACATTATGCAGATTAGGAAGACACTAGATAGCTTTTTTTTTTTTAGTGTTTCTCTTACAAAGTAGAGTGATGACATACTCCACCCCACCTCATTCCCTTCCCTGACTAGAATTTTATCAGAGTACAAATGTTAGAAAGCTCAATGAAAATACAGTTTAATGCAGCCAGTTAAATTGCCTGAGAGGAAACAGTGCACACAGCTTTTATAAAGCCTTTCCCCTCAGGCCATTAACTAAGAAACTGGTCACTAACTGCTGGTAACAAACCATTTTGGAGGGATTATTGCTATTACCAGAATTCAGTGGTTTATGGCTACATTTTGTTAAAGGCATTAGGAACTGTAACATGGATGAGCCCACAGTACTGGAAAAATCCCTCTTTTCCCTTGTGATTAACAATAGTTTTTCTTCCAGCCCAGATGTCTCGAACAGTGGTTTCATTATTCCTCATATCTCCCAATGCTGTAAAAAAGGCTTTTCATTATGGCCAGGATTCAAATGGAAAGAGTGAAACTATAATACTGACTTCTGGGGAAGTACGGCTCTTGTAGAAGCCACAGCAAGTAGACCAGATTTTGACGATTTCCAAGAATTGTAGCTGCCACAAAGAGCTGATGGAACAACACAGGGCAGCTTTTTCTTCCTGTGATCAGCCTGATGAAGGCACCACCACTGCTGAACGCACCAACTAGGTTTTATGTTCATTTTAAATAATTTATAGCTTAAATTTTAGGTGTAAGAAAGGGGTTTTGATCGGTATGTTTCTAGCACTGCTCAGTTAGTTCCATTTCCTAATTACGGCAATTCACATAATTTATAGTATTAGCAAAAATGGCTCAGCCTCGTTGGTAATGGAAAGTACAGAATTCCAGGAAGTTCAGCACTTAATTGGGAAAAGTTCTGTGGAGATCCAAAAAAATCTTTATTTTATTCTTTTTCTATTTTTTTTAAGGAACTCCATCTAAGATGATATTTTGACAGCTTGGTTGTACAAATGATATTGTTGAGTTAGAATGCAGATTACAAACACGTTATTTGCATGGCAAATGTGTTTTTCACTCTATTCTATCCCCCTCCATCTTTTAATTTAAAAAAAAATCCTAGATCAGAACATATCATTAGCTGTGCTTCTTAGTGAACCTGACTTTTCTCAAGAAATTTACATCTTTCTCTCATTTTCTGTTAAGGTTTCTTACCCTGTTTTCTCACCTAAAGAATAATAATGAGGTAGAGAGAATGAGATCTATGGGGAAAGCAGTGGACCTAGAGACTAAAGGTAAAAGGATGATTGATGGTATGAAATTACCATAAAAGTACAATCAGGATCAGATTTTAAAATGAATTTTTAAGCAGCCTAAGAGATACTCTTTGATTTGTAGTCTGGTGGAATGGATAATGTCTCATTCAGTGGATAAAGTTTCTCACTGTGTGACTTGAGCTTTTTCTGATCTTTCTGACTGGGAGTAAAATGGAACCAAAGCATAAAGTGGTTTTTAATGCTGAAAATATCAAAAGCAATATTCTTAATGTCAAAACCTAGGCATAGCAGGTGAGAAAAGAAAAATAAATATAAGAAATTATAGTGTTGATATTATTGTATAAAAGACACATCGTCTTAAGCACCCTCTTGGATCTATAAAAATATTTTAAACCTAAGTAAGGAAGAGGTCAGATCTTTATGTTGAAATGTAAAATCTCCTGATCTTTAAACACTTTAAGTATTTGTGAATTTGTTAAATCAATTTTCAGTCCAAGACAAATACTATAATTTATGTCCGAGCAACACACGACATATATTGCAATCTCTATAAAACTAATAACAATTTACAGTGCAATTGGTGGGTCAGCAAAACCAGAACTTAGTGGGTATTTAGGAACGTGAAATATTCTTTAAAATTTTTCACATATAATTGCATCAAATATTGAAATGAATTTACAGAAGCTGAAAGTTGAAATTAGGACATTTTTAACTTTCTAATTTAGTGCATTCTCAGGAGGCATCTTATTGGCTCTGAAGGATTGATGTTAGAAAGCATTACATTGTTGACATGCTTTTTTTTGAAAACCAAAATTCTTTCAATTATGAATCCTTTTCTTTTTCTCCCTCCACTCTCTATTTCATTTATTTAATTTAGAGGATTTAATTCTGATAGCAAATTTTAAAATAAGAATTCTCTTTTCTTTTCTGTAAGATAATTCACTCCTTTCATGTAGAAGGAAATTTATGAATAATTTTCTTCCTACTATACATGTAATAAAGATGGTCATAGATACCATTTTATGTATAACCTCAAAAGATTTATTTCATTACACAGATCCTTATTATATGGCTAGATATTGTGATATTAAAATTATGGACAATATTTTAAAATAGTTTAGAATTATATAAAAAAAAATCCCAAGATTTTCAACAGTTGCTTCTTATGACAGTTTTCATTTTTTTCCCTCCTCCTGACAGTTCCCATAATGACTTTAATCATATAGTCTGGAAATGGAGCAGGTTACTGAACAGCAACAAACTCACTGGTCAATGTCGGTGTCACTTTTCTGGGAGCAGGACTTTTTGAGCATCAAGGAACTAATTTTAACAGCCTGCTGGAAAAAGTGTTAAGTGCATTAACTCCCTGTCAATCACATTTTTAGCATGCTGGCCAAATTATTATTATTATTTGGCTCAAGACATTCTATTGAAACTTATTTGTATGGTATTCTTATCTGTGTACCTTATGTGACTAATGATGATTGTTTATGGAGAGGTGCCTGTCCAATTATTTTTGAAGGAACACAAGAATGCAGAATGACTGGAAGCATCAGGTTTTTGCCAGAGAATGCCTCAGGTAAGAGGAGAATGGCTAGAGGCTATAAGGAATCACAAGAGACAAGTCAGAGTCGTAAATTGGGAAACTGACATATCTCATCTAATATACTTGCTAACTAGGCCTTTAAAAACCTTGACATTTAACTAAGTTTGTGGAAAAGTTATATATTTTGTCCTTTTCTATTGGCTATAACTCATTAATATGATGAACTGAGGTGTTTATAATCATTATCAGCATTAGCTGACTAGCATATGGGATCATTTAGAGATCCAGTTAAGCACCTAACAACTGCTCAGTTGTTTGTGTAGGTTGTGCCTTTTTCAAAGTAAGTCAGTCAAAAATGATATTGCAAGTTATTTACCCTTTTGGTACTTCAGTGTGTGAAATAGGATGAAAGAATGCTGGTATTCAGCTGAGGCATTTAAATAATGCTTTGGAAGTCCTGGCCTGCTTAGAACACACTGCAATCCTTACTGTAAAACAGAAATTTCTGATGGTTTCAAGAAAAAAGGTAGTACAAAAACAAACTTTGCAGTGAATGCTGCCTATTAACTCAAAGCGATTTAAATACGTTAGGGGCTTAACTTTTTTCCTGGTGAAAAGAAACTTTGTCTTTACCCATTAATGTTCCAAGGATAAGACATTAATGGGTAATTAAATACATACCCTGCCCTGATTCTGATTCTACGTACACAGATTTTTATATAGGAGGGGAAAAAAATCTAATTTCTATGTAAAAAAATAAACCAACAAAAATTCAAGCCATGGAATTCTGTGAAATGAACAACAAAAGGAACTCACTTCAGTATGAAAAGTGGATATGATCACAAAAAAAGCAGAAGGAGGCACTGTAGCTCAAGAGCTAGAAAAGAATATGTTTTAATTTCTGAAGCGCTCTCCTCTCTGAAGAATTTAATTAAAACAATATACTTTGCAGGCAAGCATTTTTATTCTTAGGGATTGCCGTATTATTTTCAAAAAGCAGAGAAAATATGAAGAGAGCTAGTCAATGGAGGGAGGGGGAAGCTATTAAGGATTGTTTTCCCAGGGCAGGAAGCTGAAATTCAGTAGGAAGTGGCATTTTGACAAGCACTTTGTGTTTCTAACCAAAATGGAATCTTGCTCATTTAGTGCAACTGGAAAACAATTAATTGAGGAAACCTCCCCCCTCCATTTTAATCTCACACATGAGAAACTGTATTGACTTTTAGAGGATTAGAGTTAAGTCAACCAGCACTAGGAATTCTTTCCTTTTACCTAATGTATTTTGGAACATGAATAAATTATATGGCTACATATTACAGTAGGAAAGAAAATGACTACTACTGCTCAGGCTGTGTGACGTTTGCCATGCTATCCCCATTTTCAGCAGCTCATAACTTTCTGAAAACTTCTGGCTGCTGGGTGAAATTCTTCATAGTTTAGGTCTCTGTTGGAGGAAAATTATTTTTTGAAAGTTTGAGGGACTCGTTCCATTATTTCTGGATATGTGTGAATAAAAACATATAGCCCATCAGGCAAACAGTCTTGTTTCTTCTACATTGCACTGTCATCCAAATGGAGAGTGGAAAGGGGATCATTTTATGGCAATTTGGGGACTGCAAATGAATAATTTCATGTCTGCTCAAAGAGTTGCTTAGTTTGAAAGCAATGGAAATCTTAGAGGAATTTCCAGTTTCATCCACTGCGCTGCTGAATTCCCCAAGCTTTTTTTTCCTCAGCACATTTTTTCAGGTGATAACCACACAAACTTGTCAAACATAAGTGTTCTTTATCTGGTCACTTATGATCAACAATTGTTTGGCAATATTTTGACTGGACTGAGATTGCTGAAGATTGTGTTCTAGGTTATATTCAAGTAAGCCTTCAGATGTAGTGAAATGAAATCAGAAGGTTCCAGCATGTGTGAGCTCCTTGAAATTCCATCAGGAATCTAATCTTTCAGAGGAGAACATCACAGGACACGTTCATTTTCTTCCAGTTACACATATCCAATTGGATAAAGAAATAAGAAGGCATTACCAAGTTGGTTAAAAAAGTAAGAGTAAGTAACTTTGAAAAGACATCTGTGCTTGCAAAAAATAAAATCTGACTGTTTCAGCTGTTTCTCCCACCCTCCTCAGGTGAGAAATTTGGTTCCACAGGTGTTCTGCTGGGAACTTTCACAGAGACAGCAGACTCCTAAATATTGGTATTTACACCAGAAACTTGGCTACAAATAATTCTAATCCAGTGAAGAAATAGCAAGAATATTATCTCACTCAATGTCCACAAAACCCAGTCAAATATTTTAACACACTGCCTGCAAAAAGAGAATGGTTGTAAAAACTCTTTGGTAGATAAATGCTTTGGGTAAGAAAAGGAATCATTTCTATATCAAGAAGCTGAAAATTAGGTTTATAAGACGAGACATAATTGTGCGTTGTCTAAGTTCCAAGCATAGTGGGGCTGCTTTATCCTACAAACTTAATGACACTTTTATGATATTTATCTCTGAGTTGGTGTCAATTTAAATACAATTACTGAATAAAAGTGTATAAGCAAAATATTGACTACAATGTGTAGAAAGAAATCCTTCTGGAGGGACAGCCTAGAAGGAAATACATCTTCCCTCCAGAATGAAAAAAAGGGTGGGGAAGAGCTGCTTGCTTTCTTCCTTAAAAGAATTCAGTGTCACCCCATGATACTTAATTGATACATTTGGACAAGCTTTTTGGAAAACTGTTTCTACTCCATATCTGAATTTAAAAAGCAGGTATATAAACAAAAAAGAGGAAAAACATATTACCGTTCTTGTCAATTCTTTACATTTGGATAAATTCCATAAAATACATATACATACATGGGAGTGGATTGTTACATCTTTCCCATCATGTGAACCACACTCTGCCAAGTTTTAATGCTGGGTCTAAATTTGCAGTTAGCCATTTCTGTAATGCTGTAGACTAAAATATCAGACCCCAACTTGACCAAAATTCCAGCTCCCAGGCTTCATTGCCTAAATATGTTTTGTTTCAGTGTTATTTTATAGCTCTTATTTCCTGCATTCCATGGGTTAATTGTTGGGAATAAGTGAGTGGAAGTTAATTATTTGGAGTAATAGCAGCAGTTAATTGAAAAGGAGATACAAAATGTTTTTACTTCAGTATGAGGAACTGTTTCTGTGAAGGTCAGTGAAGTCAGCAAAGTTAGTACAAAGATTAGCTAAACTTGTAAGAGCATTTTTTGGAAAGGTGTATGTACAAGTCTTCAGCTGAAAATATGGTTAATAAATCAGCAGCTCAGTACATTCAAACTGCTTGTGACCAAGTGCTCTAAATACATTTGCTGTTGTCAGGTTGGCTGTTGTGCTCAGCTCAGCACTGCACACGTGACAGCTGCTGACTTCAGTGAGCCTTCAGTCCTACATGAGGATATCTCTTCCTGCCCAACAATTGCAAAATTTATTTAATCAGATCTGAGATGAGTGCATCACTGAACACGAGTGGAATGGTTATAGACAAGGGACTGGAAAACACATGGAACCTCTTCACATTTTAAACTAAACATTCACAGACATAATTTCTTCTCCTACTAGGGTCCATGGGAAGAGAACAAGAGTATAACCAGTTCTATCTAAGTCTTCTTTAATTCTGTCATAAATGAGTATTTAGAGGTGAGGAAGACAGAATGAGCAGCCCTGGCAACCCTTGTGGCATTGTGACTGCCTTTCCAAACTCCGTGCACGGCCAGAGACAGGACTGGAAGCTGGATTAAGCTCTATGCCTCCCATCTCCATTTCCCAACAGTGCTTCCTTTGTGCCACTGAGCTATGTCTTTCAGCAGAAGAGTGCTGTGGAGCCTCAGAACTGTGAATCTGCTGCAGGGAGAAGTGTATAAAGACACAGGCAGAAGGTTTTAGATGGAACTAGATATGAGATGGAGGATGAGAAGTGAAAGCACATAAGCAAACAAGAAACAACTGATAACCTCAAATATCTTCCCCCATAGCAAATTTCTGAGATTTGAGCTCCAGACAGTTTTTGATACGTGATATGTAAGTTCTTTATTATTATATAGCTTGACCTTGACTCACTTGAATCAGTGAGCCCCTTGTGCTCACTTTTCTTGCCCAAAACATAAATCAGTATTTCTGTTAAGCAGATAATGCCATATATTAAAAAAATATGATATTTGTCTCCTCATATATGCAGTTCTTGCCTAAGGGACATCAACATGACCCAGGGGCACTAGCATTGAGTTTGGTGGAGGCTGTCCCTTAGCTTGGAGGACAAGCTTACTCTAATCACCTAACATTCAGTGTCTTAGTCTCCTCATCTATAGGACTTGGATAAGAACTTTCATTTTATTTGTAAATCCATAAGAACACTTCAGAGAAACAGATGTTACTATTCTAACTTGAATCAGTTATGCCTGAATCCCAAGGTATTCCCAACTCTAGGCAACATCTTTCAGTGGATGAAAAAGGCCACTAGGCTAGAGAGAACACATGAATCTGTGTGAATGCAGCAATTAATTAAATCTACTTATTTTTATCTTTTCTTTCTTCCTTCTCCTACGTTGGTATGCCTGGCTCTGTTGTGCTTGAAAAATCTAGGCTTGGCCATTTGAAATAACTATGTTGAATGTATTTGTTTATAAATAACACACACACACACAAACATCTCTGCAGTGTCTAAGACAAGAAATATCCAACTCCTCTCATTCTGTTTTGGTCACTTCCTAGTCTCAGTGCATTTGTGGTACATGTGCAAGTAATCTGTCTGGTTTATAAGAGAGTACATCATCTGATGTTATTGGTGAAAACAGTTTTAATACTCTTTCTGAAAATAGCTCTGAAATTCTGACATCTCCATTAGATTCATGTCCGTTGTGCTGAACTGATCTTCTTCCAAAAGCCTGTTTTATATATATTTTCCTTTCTCTTGTTCAGGAATTGCTAATAAAGCAGTCCCAAGAGTGACCCTGGCTGTGTCCATAATCTTTAGTTGCATCAACAATGTTATTTAGATGTGCCATTTTATTTTTATTAACACTTAAGTGAGTCTTTAAAAGGCAGTTGTTTCATCTTCAAAACTTTCTGTCAGTATTTCTATCTGAAGTCTTTGGGATACAATTGCCCAATGTTTGGTATGCCTGGCTGTAGAAGACTGCATTTATTTTCTCTATTTCATAAGAATAAATGATTTCTCAGAAACTAATTCCAAGGACCAGACATCCCTTTTCACTAGCAAGAATTGCTTGCAGCAGTACCAAGGAAAGGGTGTAATTTACTATCTTTAAAAATGCTTATCCATTGCTGGTTTAATTACAACAGCCTTCTAGTAATTGAAACCTTCTCTTATAGCTAAGCTGATCTGAATTCAGATAGGTTAGACCAATGTGTAGGTGATATTAAAAAGCACAGATTAATTTTAGGAAAGCAGCTGGCCTCAGTTTCCTTTAAGCAATTATATTTACAATTCACTCTTTAATAATTATTGTTTTCATAAGTCTTACTTGCAGCTTAGAAATTCCCCAGCCTCCAGTTCACATTTTCCTAAAACTCTCTCAAAAAGTTTAAAAAACCAAAATAAACCATTTTTTATTCACCGTTTCCCAGAATGATCAACACCAGCAAGGAAGTGAGATGTTTTTAAAGTACATGCTTTGAGCTTCTATCAGGCTCACCAATACATTTTCACTAGCATATGTTTGCTGTGAAATCCACTAATGTTCCCATTTATTGATAAAGAACTGAAGTAGAAGAAAATTTACTCCACCTCATACTGAGGAGTTATGATAGGACTGTGAGAAAGGTTGAATTCCCTGATCTTGATAGAAGGTTTAAACAACATATCACACGAAATTGTTGACCAAAGAGAGATAAACTTGGCTATGGAATTAATAATGCTTCTACCATTATGAAGATGAAAAGAACAATCTGTTTTATTTTAATATTACACTTCTTGGTTTATGTCTTAAAAGCCTCCATCAATTTGCATGTTTTGGGGTGTCTGTACTGGGGTTGATTTTTGGGGAGACTGCTTCTGGAATACGTAGGGACTGATGGAAGAGAAATTTTCCACTCAACAGCTCTGAGAGTGGCAGGTGCCATTCTGTCTCTGCTTTTATAGCCTGTTTGCAACTATCACTAAGGGTTTGTAGATCTGTTGGGTGGATGGAGATGAATAAATAATGTTTGATGGCTGTGACGCAATTTTTGTTGGATTATTTGTGGATATGAAGAAGCTTCTCTTGTCCAGTGCTGTTAGTGAATCACTAATTAAAATAACAAACAGGTATTCATTAAATCCAAACAAAATAAGCAACCTAAGTCTACATAAGCTTAGCCTGACTGCAAAGTCATAATTTTAGGGAATTAAAATGTTGCCATAATCATTACAGCTTACAATAATATTTACATGTTTGCACATTTCTTTTGTTAGTTCACTAGCATGTTTGTCCTCCCCAGGCAAATTTTACACCTTTGTAAGAAACATGTCTTTGACTCAAGTTTTCAAATTATAATCCAGGTTTTCCTATTGACCCTTAAACTGCTGATGTATTGCCTGGGGTAAACATAAACAAACCTTTTTTTTGGTTTTTCTTTGTGAAAGGTATCTGTCAGATCGAGGGGATATCACTATTGTCTCAGTGGAGGGCAGAATGTTTGAGTCAATATTTTGCCAAGACTTTTGGGGTGAATTCTCTTGTATCTTGAATTCTCTCATATCTCTAATGAGAGGTAGAGGAGCACTGTAACACACCTGTGAGGAGAAACAACCCATCGACTCTTGGTGGTCTGGAATTTATATTGTGTGATTTCTATATCATACAAGATGTTTGAATTGTTAGACAGGGTCACTTGGAGCAGATCTCTGAGCTGGTTCTTAGAAGGATGTGAAGAACTTTCACTCAAAGCATTTTTGGTGCCTGAGCTCTTCTGTGTTTTTCTGACTTCTCACTGTGAGATGTGTTTTTGAGGGTAGTGGAGGAAAGCCACCGGCATCAGCAGATCCTTTCATCATGTTGGTCTTACTATGCCCTGACAAGGTTGACAGTCAGCAACTGAATATGCAATGGCCATAAGTCTTGCAAAATGATTAGCCAAAGGCTATCATAATTCATACACTCCTAAAGATTGAGAAGTGTTCTACCTAGTTGGGGTTCCTTTCCAGATTTAATTCATGTCACTCTTTGAGTTAGCCTAATTGGAATAGAACAGCCACTTTGCAAATGAAAAAAACCCAAACCACCCACCCTAATATGTGTCTTTTTAAAAAATCTTTGTAGGCCTATAACTACTGAAAGCTTGACTTTGAAGATCACAAGGATCAGAATGGAAAAATGTATCACCTCTATAATCAATGTTAATAAAACATAGCAAAAAAGTGAACTGCAACTCCTGTGTTCCCTATTGCTTCTGCTCAATCTAAATATTTTGTTTTCTCGTCTTTGTAGACCTGCATAATTATTAAAAAGCTGCAGCAGGTTTCTTTTCTTTCCTACGTAAATGGAGCAGTTAGCAACAGGTAACTAAAATCAAATGCCCTTAGCATGCTCTTTATAGTTAGAAAGAGAGATAATAAATAACTTCTAAAAGCCATGTATACTGCTATGCAGCTCTGGTACTTAACTATTTGCTTTTTCTATCTGATTTATGAGGTACTTTTAGATTTTACTGGTGCTCAGTGCCAGAAGACTGAGCACACTGAGAATTTCTATGCAGAATCAACACAATGTTTTAGCATTACACAGCAACAGAGTCAAGTTAGCACACCTGGCTTGTGCATCCAAAAGCCATAATACCAGCCAAGGGTAGAGTTAGACTCTTCAGAGCGTATTTTTGTCTCCCTTGCACTGGAGTAAAGCAAGCATTTCCCTGAATTAGTGTGTGAGACTTCCCCCATGGGTTTTTTATACATGTAAGGTAATTTGGGGAAAGAAAGGGAAGACAACTGGGACTTCAGTTAAAATAAACTGCAGCTTTGCTGTTGAATAGTTCTATTGACAAACAATGTGTTCACTGGAATTCTGGCAGATATATTTCTGACAGCTATTTAGATGTGCACACACAGCTTCCCCCCTACCTCCTTCAAAAGAAATGTAGAAACTTGTGATAATCTTAAAAAAAATAAATTAAAATGAAAAATAAATGAAAAGTCACAAAATTAATTTAAATTATATAATTTGAAGATCATTTTGCCTAAGTTACATGTTGTCCTCCCATCAATTTTCATCTGATGGATCCTGGGGAAAGGCAAGGAGGAAGGAGCTATCATCCCTGCAGAGTGAGAGCTCTGACAGTCCAGAGTAATTCAGCCCCGTGCCCCATGAGGCTGTAGTGACCTGAGATCAGAAGCATCATTTCAAATCCTCAGGCACAGGTGGGTGAGTGTCACTAGGCCAGATCCAGTTCAGGAATCATTTTACTTCAGCCAGTGAACAGACAAGAACAGAGAATGTTGATACTTAATTGTAGTTTACACTTTATTGCTTTTTTAGTGTGAAGAGGTTATTTTGCAATCCCATTTTTATTTCATACTTATCTCCATGTGCTATTTGATTGTTTTAAATAATGTTAATGTTCTTTTAACAGCTTTAAATACAACAGAACATCTCTCTTTTGATTTATAAAATATGCTTATGAGATTAAAATCATGTATGGTATTAAAATACATTAGACTAATGGAGCCACTGTCAATTAAACTGCTCCAAAAACTGCAGGTCTTGGTCTCAACAAAATCTCTTCTAAAAATCAGCCCTTGAAGCTTCTTGGGGAACAATCTGGGGCTTTTTCAGTCACCAGGGAGCTGAACTCTGAGCTCTCACTGCTCAGCACAATTCATAGCAGCCTAAATATCTTTATAATTCAAGAATTTCATCTCATCTGAAGTGTCAAAGTAGAATACAAATAGAGAAGTGACCTTTAATCAGTAACTCGAACCATAAAACTCCTGTGTTTGGAAACAATCTGGGAGCAACTGCAAGCCTCCCTGTGAGCAATGCCTCCACAGCAAGCAGGCACACACATCCTGTGTGACATGAAGAGACATCAGATTTAGCTCGGCTTGAATGCAAAACAACGTGGAGGTGAATCTCCAAAAGGAGGATTTGTGTTTCTCTTTGCCAAATGAATGAAGGAAGAAAGCACTCTTGGCTCCAAATATTACTATCTGTCCATAAAAAATAGGAAAAATAATATTTTGCATGTATTTTAAACAAAAATATGTCTTTCCCATCAGGTGTATTTTACCAGAAGCCATTTCCTCATAATAAAAAGCAAAACTCTAGCATTAGAGTCTCCCTAAAATGCACTTAACAGCAATAGCTGCAACATGGGTTTTATTGATTTTCATTTAAAGAAAAGATTTTTACTTAAATAAAATTTTTGATAAAGAAGAAAAGAAATTCTTTTAGTGAAAAGACTGAAAAAGATCCTATTTGAATAATGCCACAATAACTAATTCAAAATTATAATGACAAGAGAAAATTTTATATTTATTTTTTAGACACAATTCTCACAAACCAGATATGCACAAAATAATCACTTGTCAGTGCTGCTTAAAGATAGCCCTGGAAAATCTCTGTATGGTGGAAGCAAAATGACGGACGTGTGCACGCAGTGTCTGATAGCTTTATTATATGTAAAAAGAAAAAACTACAGAAGGATGTGCAGTGTAGTATGACTGGGAGAAAAGAGATTTTTGGATTTCTCCACATTTTCTCTGTGAGACTGTGTTGGCGGCACTCATTTTAATTTAATTTTGTGACTGTGTTTCTTCAGTAAATATTCATCCTGCCATAACAGACGATTTGGGATTGCGTTGGCAGAAGGAGCTCCAGCTTTCATTTCTTTTACATTCCGCTGTTGGTCATTTCAGGCAGCATTCAAGGAATGCGCATATGAAAAGAAAAGGCACTTCAAGCTTCTCGCTGCTGTAAGAGGGGTGCTTTCATTTGCATCGCTGGAATGTAGAAGTAGTTTCAGAAGAGTCAGATGAGGCCCAGGAGGCCTCAAGTCCTCGCAGGCTCACGGCAGCATCGAGTTATTCACCAATGCAACGGGTTCTGTGTGCACAGAGCCTCGGAGAGGCCACACTGCCGCTCTGCAGACCCGGGGAAAAGGCAGCCTGACAGGACTCACATCCTGCCAGGAGCGATGGATCCTGGGCAAAGGCAAGGAGGAAGGAGAATAAAGAAATAAAAAGAGCCGATCTCCAACGCACAGCTCCATTTGGAGGTTTCTAAACGGGCACGATGTCGAGCGAGCATCTTTTGAGTAGCGGATGCTTTTGTTTAGGGAAATGAAGCCCGTGTGCTGCAAGAGCAAGTGCTGGTGTTATCTGCACCTGTGGACAAACAGCCCCTGCCTCCTGCCTCTGAGTACCAGGAATGCTCCCTGGACACAAGCCCGTTCACAAGACCCACAGTCACCAAGCTGTACTTGAGAAAGATTACACAGCTTGAGCACAGGTTAATGTCAGCATTTGGTGAATGAGAAGACACTTACACTTAAACATTTACCCAAGGGAAAATTCTGTCATTTCTGCAATTCTGCCTCAAAGCAGAACAACAGTGCAGCATTTCTGAATTTCCTCCTAATTTCCCACAAACCTCAGGGAGAAAATATTTTGAACAGTTCAACCTAATGTAATAATACATAGCAATATATGAAGCTATGCACAAAAATAAAATGTGACATGCAAATAATAAACAGTAACTTTTTTTGAGGTATCAACAGTTTAAAGGTAATTGCTGGAATAGTGAATATACTGACATCCAGAAGAGCTGTGCAAGGTAATTCTGAAAAAAGGGAAGTAGAGATTTATCTGAGTTAACAGCCAAAATAAAACCTCATTACTTAGAGCTGTTCTCCTGCCTCTGGAAGAAGCAACAAAGTAGAACTCATCATTGCATTATGACATTTCTTCAAATGTTACTTAAATGGAGGAGACTCCAAAGTTTCTCAATGGAGTTTCTTCTGCCAATACACAAACACACACATGTACTACTCATAAAAATCAGTACTAAAAAGGGAGGAACCAGTCATAAAAGACCCCTACATAAACCATGGGTGCCTGTTCCACAGTTTATTACATGGTAAACTGCTGCTACAGTTTCTCAGCAGGAATCATCAATATAGACCCAAGAGACCAAATGACATCTTTGTGAGTGGCTATTTATCTCTATCACACTTATGTCAGGAAAATTTGTATTAAAAGCCTAACAAATGATTCTTGAATTTGTAATATCTAATTCATGTGATATAACTAACTGCTCAGTGATACATTAATGTCAATCTCAGTTAAACTGGCCCGATTTTGTTTCAGTTGCTACCAGAAATGAATGTCACACTTACAAACTCTATTCATTTTGAATGCATTGAGTATAATGCAGTAGCCTTTCCTTCCAAAACCAATTTACAAGGGTTTTAAGATATATATGTGCTAATGTGTTAATCTGCACCAGCCCTTTAGCCAGTGAGGAATTAAAGTATGAAGATTAACAAAACCAGACTGTAAAATCTTTTCTCTTCAGCTGCATCAGTGTCAGAAAAGAGGATGAAGCTGTGAACCTATTTGTAAGGGGAGGGCAGTTGCCAAGACAGTGCAATAAAACAGAGGAAAACACTGCAGTTTGAGTAAGGAAGGAGATGGCCATATTGCTGCTGGCTCTTCTTTGCCATTCTGGTCCATATGTGTTTACAGAGTTGTGTCTGAAAATAAATAAAGAATAAATACTTGGAAGACTAAAGTCACTTTCTGAGGGAAAGGCAAGGGAAACGTATCCTGTGCAGGAGGTGCAAGTGAAATAGATGTAGGCAAGGAATGAGGAACGCCTGCAGAGAAGAAAGTGGGAACCATGAAGTAGAACTCAAAGGCTTGAGAAGAGACTGTAAGACATGTAGCATGAAAGAAGGAAAAAAAAAATCTTACAGGAACAGGTCAGGCCAAAGATTAAGATGGAAGAACATGATTCAGAATAAAGAGAAATGAAGCATAGTCAAAGGCTATTTCAGTCTTATGAAATCAAGAATGAAAATAGATGACAAGGAGGATGAGTGAAATTTACAAAAAATATTAATATTCAACAATTCTAAATAAAAGAATTCCCCAGCCTTGAAGTTGTGAAATTACAAGTATAAATGAAGCAAAAGGTTATCTCTTTTATGGGGCTGAGAAGCTGCAAGCCAATTTCTTTAAGATTTTGGATTTCCTTTGATTTGCAGACAGATGGAAACTACTAAACTGCAGTCTTAATTTTGAAAAAAGGACTTAGATGTTTTCAAGCTTTTAAGCAAATTGCAATAACAATACTGAGGTATATGCATTTTTCTTGCATATCTGGGGTAGACAGATACTTAGATACTTCTAAGCCTTATTTAATGCTTCAAATACACTCATGACATTTCATAACTGAGCCTTTAGCTGAAAGATCGGGTTAAATGCACATATCCAAGAGAGTGGGCCACAGTGATGGGTTTAGGACTGGGTAAAACAAGAACTGTTAAGAGCTGTCAAGATTTTCTGGAGTCCATAAAGAAGAGTTCAATGCTTCTTTAATGTCAAAATCATCTTCATCTCTTCCAAAAAACAAAAGACATTTCCCAATTTTCTATGACTCCGAGGGATTGTTGATATGTAGTAGGCCCACTGTAGCTTTTAGGATAAAAGGAACTGGCCACTTTTGAAAATGGTCTGTCATTGTTTCACTCTATGAAAGACCAATTGGTTTCAGGTAGAACACCAAGATATGAAAATAAAGTTAAAACTCTGTCTTAAAATTAATATGCCCAGAAGTAACAAATGCTCTCCGCCCTCTGCACCCTTAGTTTCCCTCCAGTTACCATCTCTTCTATCTTCTGAAATGACCTCCCATGGCCTCTTTTGTACAACTCATTTGCACTGTTGCTGGTCCAATGTGTGCCCTTCCTCAATATCTTAGTTTGTGAGGGATCATTTACTGAAGGGTTTCAGAGGTTGTTGATCACAGTGTGCAAATGTTTACAATCAGTGAGGACATACATATACAAAGCATTGCCTCCATTTATTAAGTGACTTCTAGAATCAGATCAAGCACATTTTCCTCTAAAACCAATGAGCAAGCAATGAGCATTTGCCCCGTCCCACCAACTGCAGAGAAGCTAATTTTGTTTTCCATTTTATATTACATTTCAGGGACCATATGGTGACTAAATTTCTTTCATAGCTTGTGTTAATGTTTATCTCATGAAAGTTTGCAGAGAGTAAGAAACAAGCAACTCCGTGGCTGCTCCAGCAAAAATGTCAGAGTAAGCAAAGAAACCTTCACTGTCAAACCAATCAAACTTACATTTTTTGCAGACTTGTCCCCTCAGACCATAGGTTTGCCACTAAACTTTGCACACCAGTCTTGGACGTTTCCATTCCTGGCTCACAATCGTGCAGCATAATTATTTAGACAAGCTCCAATTTCCCCAGTTTGGAATGGGAGGGAAAATGTATGGCGCTGCCAGGCAGAAGATTATATCTTCGTTTTGGTGGAGGTTTCAGGCTCTTCAGAGAGCCTCTGGTTGTGGCTGTCACTCTCTGCCACACTCAGAGGCTTTTTTTATTGTCCCTGTCAGTTAGCAGCCCAAGGTTACTGCCAGCTCTCTGTCAGTGCTTTGATTTTTGTCAGCTATGGCCAGGTCCTTTTAGTTATCTGCTATCTTTTCAGCTTTGTTCAGCCTGAGCTCTACTTGTCTACTAATTAGCTCTTTGGAGATTTCCCTTTTAAAACTCACTATCACAGAGGACAGGAACCGTTCAAAAGTTTTGTGCTTCATAGAAATTCCATATTCATCCACATCCTATACAGCCATCTTTTTAAAATTAAAAGTGGCAGGTCAGGCCAATTTAAGGTATATAAGCAGCACAGCCTGTAAAAAGATACCTTTAGGTTCTTGATCAGGTATGTAGATGAATGACAGAAAAAGAAAAAAAAAGGTTTCCACTGAAAGGACCAAGGTGTACAAATAAAAAAGAAACTATCATTCTGTGTAACATATTCTCATTTTCTTTATCTTCTGGTGTGCAAATATTGTGCTAGCTGAATATAAAAGTAGCACAACTTTAGGGTACAAAAAAAAAAAAACCACACTGTAACAACATCAAGAGTGGTCTTACATCAAGGAGGGCCCTGAGGATGTCTTTGTTGTCAACTTCAGAAGAAAAGAGAGGAACAGAAGAGGAAACTGGCAGAAGGAATAGATGCCAAAGAGAACTCAAAGGATTAGGTCCGGGTGAGGTGATCGGTATTCGAAAACAGTCTGCCTTCTGGCTCTGATCTAAGGGAATAGGCTGGCAGCAAAGCCAGAGGGCATAACAGCACAAACACACCTTCAGCACACTGCTGGAGGCTTGCCTCAGTGCCTTAAAAATTGTGGTAGCAATTAGAAATAAATGTATATAGGAGCAATAGGCGAAAGTGCTCTATTTATGAATAAAAGTCCTCTTTTTACATAATACTTGGTCTGCTTGTATCTTCTTTTCCTCCTTTTTTGACACTTAGTATGTTTTTCTGGTGGTATCTCATCGATGCTGTAAGTTGCGCCTACATTGCACTTACATAGTGTTAATGCCTGGAAGATGAAAGTAAAAACCTTTGAATATATTAATGCTATAACACAGATGTCTTACTTTTTATACTCCTTTTTTAGAAATATGGTGTGGTTAATAATGATGCAGATTGTGCTGGATGGATGAGCAGATGAAACAGGGGAATACAGATTAAATAAAAATTTCTTCAAAGCTTACGTTTGCTTCATAATTTAACTTCTGTACTTGTCATGATAGTAGTAGCTAGGTGCAACTATGCATAATCACATTGTTCTAAAATATCCTGGTGAAACAGAGCAAACCTAATCTAAACAGCACTGCCACACTTGTTCAGATAACTGGGGGGGAAAAAATGTAATTAGGAGATGTCAGCTTGGCTCTATGGATGATGATAATTACAAATCTACACTTAAAATAAAATATACACAAACAGTTTTACAGTGGAGAACCAAATATTTCTTACTGAAGGCAAGGCTGCAAAGAGACAGTGGAATTATCTGTCCAGACCTCCTTTTTAGATACATCACCTCACGCACTTTGTGCCTGATTTCTTTTTTTTTCTGCTCTGATATTTGTCTTATGCATTGGGCGCCAGAAATAAACACAGATTTGGCAGCGTTTGCTTTGGTAATGGGACAACTCCCTCCTCAGGTCACTGCTAACCTGGGTGATGTCTGGCCAGCATGCACTGACTCCAGAGCACACACAATTCTATCTGACAGCTGTTTTTGTTTTTCAGAGATCAGATTTTCAAAGGCCTGGGTATTAGAAGGAGTTACCAGGATAATTCTTATTCTTTGAACTCACTGTGTACATGGGGTCCTTTGCTCCTGTTGTTTGGTCAGACTGACAGATCAACAAACATTTAGTTGCTTCTTGTTCTCATCTTTGGATATTTCAGCTGCTTTTAAAATGGTCTGTTGATAGATTTGGAGACTTTACACATTTTTTGTATTTCTTGCATGTTAAACATTTTTGACATATTTTACTACAATATTGTAACTCTGCTGTTTTCAAGGTTCAACCATAATCTTTACCTTATTGGACAAATCTAAATTGGGGCAGAAAGGTAACATAGATATTTCAGCTGCATGCCTTGAAAACATTTTGATGTCACCTCCTACTGCTTTTAAGAAAAGTTCTGGCTAGTCACACTTATTTTCAAACTGAATTGCAATTGTCAAATGGCAAAACTGAACTGGCCAAATTTTGTATTAAATAATTCAATTCATTACTTTCATCATTTGCATTCTGTTGATAACAGCAGTTTTTATATGAAAGCTGCCTGGTATCCTTTTTGGAGTAGTAATGTTCCAGACACTTTCTCATTGTGTCATGTTTTTGTCTGTCCCTACCTTCTGACTCCTGCATTTGTGCATGGAACAGCCAGTCACCAGCTCCAAGGTGACACACAGTATGCACCAAGATGAAGCAGTTGTGTTCCATTGTATCTTTGTTCCACTGACACCTTAAATGCTTAAGAGCAATTTAGTGCAGAAAACTTACGGATATTAAAAGCCTCTCAGCCTGCCCTTCCTCACTGGAAGGAAGGCATACTTCAAGGTATAGATGGCTGTCATGTTCCTTTAGCCCTTTCAGGTTTAGGGAATACTGATAACAGAGAGCAAGTGACCCCTGCATAACACTGTTGGCACTCATTGCTTCTCTTGTTTTTCCCTTATTTTAGTCATGCTTCCTTAGCTTGCTCATAGAAGCAAAAGGATGTTGCAGACTTGAACTACCTTCAGTTTCTGCAAACTTCAAATTACTAGACCAGAGCATGCTGATCATCAGGATATTTACCTCAAGGAGCCTTCTTAGCATATTTGGCTGGCAGCATTAATATTCTTCTACAGAAAATTTAATCCACATTGTCTCTCAGCCTTCCATTTATACTCTGCAGTGTGGAGATTAAGGTAAACAATTGCTTGCTTAATACAAAATTGCCTGGTTGTGAGACAGTCTGTGCTTTTCCAGTCAATTCAGATATGATTTCCTCAGTTGCAGGCATCTGTTACTCAGCTTATCTCGGCAGAATCCTATATAAATGAATTGCTCTATGCAAATGGATTTTGTCATTTTTTCACCAGACACTGCTTATCATGCTGCTTATCCAAATCAAAGGCTGTGTCTCTCCACTGAGTTTTTGCACCTGCTTATACTGATAAAATGTAATGCATCAGGTGAATAATTTTATTTAGTTCTAGTACATATCTGATGGACATTACAGTCCTTGGAGTACTTCTCAATAATCTCTCTGTTTTGTTCCAAGGTGAGTATTTCACTTTGACCAATTGTATTTCATCTTCTGTGTTTATTTTATGGATTGTTTGTCACCTATAATAATTGAGGAAATGTCATGTTATAATAATTGAGGTAATGCATTTCCTGCACTTGAATAGTGATTCAGCTGGTCAAAACCAGGGTGAGGATTCATTGCCAGTGCATTTGTAGCATGTTTGGGAATCTTCTGAGAAATGCCTCATTGGCTGGGCACTGGTGGATTGGCTGTACTGGGAAGCAAGAGAAAGAAGAGGGCACCCCAAGAGAAACAATCACTAGAAACACATTATTGTCAACTTAAAAGAATCAGTTCATACTGAAAAGTGTTCCTAGGAAAGGGGAATGCCAGCAATAGGGATTTCTGGCCTTAATGATTTAAAAACGTACCATCTCTCCTCCAAAAACCGTAAGTCGCTTACTGTGATCTTGAGACTGTCTGAAGATCAAGACCAGTAAAAGAAAAAATGCAATGGAAATTTAATTGACTGAAACTGATGTCAGAAATAAGGTTTAACTAGTGGACAAAACAATGGTGGGTGCTCTGTGCTGCTCCTTTCCCATATCCATCCTACCCTACCTGTGCAGGGTAGCTCCTGAGGATGGATAAACCAGGAATTGTGGCTATAGGAACAACTAGAGGCCTGTACCTCCCAATTAAGGTACATGAAAAGTTCATCAAACTCAACAGAATCACACTTTTGCTGAAATAAAATTCTTCTAACACTCCCAGTCATAAGGAAAAATTCCAGAATATGATGTAAGTTTAAATAAAGTCATGGAAACCTGCCTGTGTTTGCAGAGAGCTGTGTTAATATTTTTGTGTGAGAAGCTCCCATAGCCAATATTTCATGTTATTTTCCACATTTCAAGTGCAATATGGACCTTTTACTAGGAACAGGAGTATCTCTCTAGAAAAAAGGAAAGGCAGACAGAATTGTGTTAACACTAAACTCATTTTCTTCCCAAGAACTTCATTAAAGATTTCTTCAGGACTTGAACAAATACTAATAATCCTATAATCAGTTTTTGAGAGATGTAGCTGTTAACATCCTTACTTTACAGAGAGGAAAAACCAAGACAGAAGTTTTGCCTAAACATTTTTATTGGTCTTCATTTCAGGCCCCTTGCATTTTGAATGGCCATGTCCATATTTTCTCTTTCCGTTCTCCTCCTGTGCTCCTTCTTTGTCTAAAAGATACTGGCCCCTCCCACCTGCAGGTAATAAGAGTTGTGTCAATGCTCATTGTCACAGAAAACTAAACTCAAATTATATCAGGTAGAAGTCCAAGTGTTAAAAGTTTCAGTGCAAGAAACTGTACTCTCAGCATCTTACTGAGATCTTTGAGATTCGATTTTTTTGAATTTGATTTCCTCTAGCTCATCACTCCCGCACCAGAAATGCACAGTGCTGCCACTAGGTATCTATGTGAGTGCAAAACAAAACCAAAACCAACAACAAACCTTTTATAGAAAAGGCCAAAGGCCAAACAGCTGCTGCATAAAGACTTTGGAAGTCGGGCTCTGCAGTGGTGAGTGGTTCTGGGGACATCTACAGTCTCTCAGACAAGAGCCTACTTTGTTCATTCTCTGGGCTTTCCAGGTATGGATCACTCCAAGCTGAAATCCTGCAGCCACGGCCAGTGCTTTGATGAACCTGGGGCAGTGGGCTCTGCAGTGAGGACCAGCATTACACTAATGGGATTATTTGGCTTCAGCTGCCCAGGCTGCAGCAGAGCCTCACCAGAGTTACAAACACTTCACAGACTTAACATGAACATAATCTGTTGCCTTACTCTGCGAAAAGTAAAGGAATATAATGATACAGAAGTTTTGTTTTCCTCCTCTCATGGCTGGTTTCACACGTTTTTGCTCCTTACAAAATCATTTTTATGTCTTTTCTTCCTCTAAAAGATATTATTTTATTTTTTCAAAGAATTAAGCCATTCTACAAGGGAAAGAGTATTGTGGAGAGAAGGCAGAGCAGCAGCTTAGGAAGCTTGGGAGTTTTCCACATCACTGTTTTTTTTCCTGGCTGTGAGTGCAAAGAAGTAATTGAGTTCCATGTGATTAATAAAATAGGAAATTTATGTAATGTCTTACTCTCTATATGCTATGATACATAAAAAATAGTAATTCACCCAATTTTTACCAGGTACTGCTAAGAGAAAGTGACAGCTTTCCTTCTTTTGAGCAGTTAAAAGAAGTCCCTCAGTAAATACAGTCTATTTAGTGTGGGTTTTAATTTCCTAAATCATCCAAACCCCACTAACATGGCACTACATAGCAGGCAATATTTTCATGATTTTGTTTTTGCTGATTTGGTAAATAAGGAAGGGAGTCTCTCTGTATTTTTGAAATAGCAGCAGGAATTAAAAGCTTCACAGAGGCCCTTGTGTCGGAGACTAAAAGATGCAACATAACTTGAAGCTGAGGCTCCACATCCTTTTCCTACTAGACCTGCTTCAAAAGTCATTTATGCTGTCACAGAGAGCCTGAAAGACAACTTTGAGGTTAGTGGAGACCTGTGCTTACTTATAGAAGTTGTCTATATGTGTACATAGGTGGTCTGCAGATTTTGTCATCTCTTTCTTGCCATCTCAGTCTCTTCTCCTTTTGGGAGAGAACTGGTAGATCCCTAAAAATGCTGTCCCATTTTTTAATAATTGAACTAATTTAACTTTTGTCCTGACAGGATAAAAATCCTGGTGATATCTGGCAAAGGCATGGCTGGCTATAGATGGTTGTGTAGAAGGGTTTTAAGTCCAGAGGAAGTGAGAAGAGGAAAACAAGCTTACAGGAGATAATCCCAAACTAAATGGGAAAAATTAATGGAAGTTGCTAGGAGAGAAAAGAAAGGAAAAGGTCAAAAAGCGAAGAAATAGAAAAAGTGAAGAAATAGAAAAAGTGAAGAAACATAAGAACATCGGATATCTGTTTTAATTTAGGGGTGCTATTCCTGTGTTGTACTATTGCTCTAAAGAAGGACTGAGGCCTGCAGGACTGGTGCATCTCCTGTCAGCTTGGGGTAGGTGAGCAGAAGGGCTGTTGGCAGTGTAGCATGGGGTTCCACCTCCAACCTCTACCAGATCCAGGAATGAATGGCAAGTATTCTCCAAAATGCAGGTCTGAAATGTATTGCTTGAAACAAGACTAAAAATACTCCATTTCCTAATCTACTTGTGATTTAACCTACCTATCTCCTGCTTCTAGACAAATAGATAAATGGCAGGTAATACCCTCAGCCTAATGCTAATTCAAAATTAAACACTGTCCAGGCCATAGCTCTGCCAGAGAAATTTAACATGCATTTTGAAGGTGGAAGAGAACACACCTCTTATATTGATTAGAAAAACATACAGGGATTTGTGTGTATGGGGGGATCAACAAATAAAATCCTACAGGAGCAAGAAAGTAAGCAGCCCATAATCAAACTAGGCATAGTTTTGCTCAGTGTTCGAGGAATAGGCAAACTAATAATCAGCATGATATTTGACTGTTCTTGTGCCAGTTCTCAGTAGCTCCTTAATCCTCACCTTACTCAGGAAGAAAGGGATTTTTGATAGAGGAAAGGGCCCAATTATTTTTCAAACTAGAAAATAAAGACTTTGAAACTAATCCAGAAAATAGATCACTTTCCAGCTGCATGTCCTTCTGGGGACAGAGATGTACCTTCCTGGGCATAACAGCCACAGGCACAAGAAGGTAGAGGAGATCTCAAGACTCAGATTCATAGAAAACAGGTATTTCATATCTTGCATATTCAGTTCAGTTGGTTTATGACTTGAAAAGCATTTTTGTCTCTCAAACAATGTAGTGGTAGATAAGAAGAGTGAAGAGTATAATTAATAACAAGTAGGATCTGTAAAAACACAACTTCGCTGTGCCAGAGCAGCATTGAGTTTCCACCTGGTCCCTTTTGGGCTAAGCTGTTTGATCAGCTTCTCTCAGTCTCTGTGGATGTCCTTATACCACTTTAATTGAAGGACCCCTGTTCTCTTTTTATTTTTGCTCTATGAAAAATGCATTGGAGATGTCTTATAATGAACTTTGATATGGTGAAATGATAATAATGTCCTAATTATATATAAAAATGTAATTACACTTGCTACTATTATAGAAAAACTCCCTTTATAATGAAGTGTTATGTTAGAAAAAAAGATTTCATTATAGCTGGATTCCTTTACTTGTTAATTTGGCCTGTGATTCATCGCTTTAATATTAAAAAAAAATTCTAAGCTACTTTTGATGTTTCTCATTTATGGTTCATTTATCTGCTCTGGCACCTTAAGTTGCCAAAAATTATAAACTTATTTAAGATGTACTTAAAAATGCACCAGTTCTTTAAAAAGGAAAATTGGAAAAAGGAATAAGGTTCCTTCTTCTGGTGAGAATTTTTTGTAACAGAACATTGAATCAGGTTAAATACCATGGCCATGTTCTCACTGACCAATTGCCTTTGCTATTAAAACTTTCTTTTTCAGCATATTATTAAAGGTAGTATCAAATAGTGAATATTGCTAAAGAAAGGAAGAATAGTATTAAAATAGATCATTTGGAAAGATCAGTTCATTGAAAGAAGCATCCAGTCACTTCTGAAAGTTGCAGTCAAGTGACAGTACCGAGAAAATGCTGAAAAAAAAATAAAAAAATAAAAGAGAGAATTAACATAATGTGGTCTCAGGACTAATACAATATAACAAGACTGATAATGAGTTCAGAATATTTTCCCTCCTGTATCATGAAACAAGTACTTCACATGTTTTTGTGTCCCAGCAAGTTTCCCACTGCATTATAAGGAAGTTTGCAACCAGTCAGTTGGTGAAAACCAGAGGGGGAAGGTGTAGGTAAGGCAGTGATTTTCTAATGATTGAAAAAGGAACAGTCATTTTCTAGAGCATTTTCTACAGTATTTCACAAACCAAAAGAACATGACTTTGAGGTGAGGGAATGTTTAACCAATTACACTAAACTACATAGCCACTGTAAACAAAAATCTCCTAAGATTTTAAAAATGTTTTAAATGTAAATGATTTTTTAATAAAGCATACATCCTGGCTTTTATCAGCTTTCCAAGTAAAGAGCTTTAGTTTCCTTTTGCATGGGAGGCTCCTGATCCTGTCCATTTGCTGTTTCCCCCTCTTTGTGGAGGAAAGGTGGCCTCACTAGAAGAGGATGTTCCCCAGTAGCCAGCAGGTCTCAGGGCTCCAGCCCTTGCTGCAGTGGGTAATGGTTCTACCTTGTTATAGAAGTATGAGGAAGGAAAATGCACCCAAAAGCTGCTCTGTATGGACACCTAAGGGAAGACACTTCGTTTTGCTAAAGCCTTGCCTCATTTCTGTCTTTAGACCACTACAGCTGTAACACCCCTGATGATAAAATCCATTTATCTATAGTCAGAGCTAATGTATTCTGTATGCAGCATGTTTATGTATTCTGTTTCTACTGCATCACGCTCTCCACTCTTGCTCCCTTGACAGAAACCTGTGTGGAAATGGCTTCCTGCTCTCTTTGCATCCATATATGTTTGCTAGTCAACAAATCAAGGCTGAAAGGCTCTGAAGGTCTGTTTCCTGTAAAAGTTCTTATACAGAACATCTAGGTAACCAAGAATTTCAGACAACATAACTTTCCTTGCTTCAGTTTGCTTACTTGAATAAAGAAGAGATCCAAGAACTCGTACTGTTTAATAAATGTGGAAAAAAAGGGAATTTGAACATAAATATTCTAACTTAATTGAGGCTGTAACTTTCCATCTACATAGTTTTTTCCCCATTGGTCAGGAATCATGATACAAGAGTGGGTAGCTCCTCCAGAGCATCCTTTCAAACCACCCTCCCAATGAGTTCTTACAGCAGGACTTCATAACATTCTTAGTGATTATTATCTTCAGCCAGCAAATCAGATTCTCATCTTACTGTGCATTTCAGCTTATACAATTCAGTCCACAGAAATAATTTAAATGAGGCCCTAAACCTGGAAGGCTGAGAGAGGAAGAGAAGAAGGGACATGCCCAAGACCATAGGAACAAATCAGCAGTAGGATCAGGACACAGGCAGATTAGCAACAGGTTGAGCTGTACTCCCAGCTATTGGTAGTGGAACAGCTCATTCCTTTTCCATTTAAAAGGCCCTTAGCCTATTAGTCAATCTATTTGCAAAATCAGCACAAGTGTTTGCATGTTGAATAGCATAAATTCTGAGGATATTTTTAGTTTTGGAGTTGGAGAGTCCAGATACTTAAAGAAAAATGAGATAAAATCAAGAGGTGGCACTGACTATGCATTCCTAACCTACTGCATTCTGTAGCACTATTCTCTCTTGAGAGACACACAAAAGTAATAAAACCAGCAGGGACGTGAGGAAGGGCAGGAAAGACACTTTTAAAATGGAGCAGCAGCTGTAGTCTACAACAGTGCAGCAAGTCTCACCAAGGGGATGCAATCTCTGCCACAATGCAGAATTCACACCAATTTTTTTCTCCTCTGTCAAAGGAGGACTCACATGAGTAACAGCAGATGAAGTAAAATTGGTTTTGTAGAGGAAAACTAGTTACAATTTTAATTACAGAAGAAATTTGAATTAATAAAAAGGCATATTTTACTCTGTTGCTTTTTCAGCCTTTTGCAAAGAGTGCGTTGGGATTCCTCTGATGTTTTCGTAGAGACTTTTGTAGTGTTGTTTCTCATCATACTAAAACAACAGGAAAATGAAGGTTTTACTTTCTGCTTGGTTAAGAACACAGGGAAACATATTAAGAAATGCCTGGTTCAGACTTAATTATGGTGCAGCCTATGGAATTTCTGATTCCAAAGAGATATTCAGATTTGGACAGAGTGTTGTCCGCCAACTGTGCTTTCTCCCAGACCCTTGCAGCATCTACCCCAACATAATGTTTGGTGGCTGCACTGGTGGGGCCCTGGCAGGGCTACAGAACTCTACAGCCATTTAAACTCATTTACTGACAGCACTTCTCTGGCATTCACAGATGCTAATGTTGACGTACCAGGCAAGCATTTCTCCTTTTAGCAAAGCCTCACACAGCAGAGCAATCACAGCCATTTTTGACAGAAAGCACACCTTTGAAGGCTTTAAGATCCTTGCAGCCTTTAAAAATTTCATTCTAAGCTAGCCAGTTGCAAGATATTTCAAAAGCTTAAGCTTCCCATGATCAAAGGCGCTCCTGAATCACACTATTATGTTCTCCTCCTTAAATCCTGTCTGCTTGGCAGTGTTGGTGAGGAATTCGGCAATTTATTGCTCCTACTAGTGAAGCATATTGAAACATGCAAACTGCATGCACAGAGCTCCTCCACAGTGTCACATATTCTGTTGACATCTCAGGATGTGACAACACATAGCAATATTTTGAGAAAACCAGATTGCTGTTTATCCCACCACTTAATTTAGAAAGCGGAAAAGTGATCAATGTTTAGTAATACCATTGTAGGCAAGAAAAACATGTAAGTGCCACTTCGTAGTCATAAATCTTGAAAGTAACATCTATTTGAAAATAAAATTGGGGACAAAATTTTCAGTCTCTGACTTGAAAATTTGTTGCCGTTTTTTCCTTTGCTTTCCTGTCTGCAAAGGCAGGATGTAGCCAGACACCTCTGTGCAGGTGCCAGGTGGTTCACCGCAAATGATGGTTGGCCATACAGCCCCTCACCTGTGTTTTATTAGCAGAAAGTAAAAACATTCACTTCTAAACTATTTTATCTCTCTATTTGAACAACATAGCTGAATATCACTAAATGTTTAAGTTGTCCATGGAGCCTACATGATTACTTATCCTTGCCATTATGACAAAGACAACTTCTTTTCTTGCCAGGAGGGGAGAAAGAGGTTGGGATAAAAATTAGGTATATTGCAGCTTACTAATGGGCTTTAATTTCTATCTGTTGGTTCAAGTTTGAGGAGAAAGGACAGGAAGGCAACAGCTGTTCCCAAAAAGAAAGTGAGCTCTGAGAAAGACACAAGCTTTCTCCCTTCCTTACATGGGTAACCTATGGTTACCCAGTTGTATTCTCTTGTAGTCTAAACCCTGATCTTGGCTTTTAAATACTTAGTTTTCTCAAATTAAAAACAAAACAAAAAAATCAAATTACAAAATATTAGCACCTGTGGCCACCTCCAAAAGATTTGAACCAGACTCTCCATATTCTGCATGCAAAATAAACATGCAAGAAAGTATATAAGAATTAGCATTCTCGTCTGCCAGTGTCTTCAAGTTTTGCAGATACCTACATAATATAAATACATATCTGGTTCTGGTTTTACATATGTCTGTTCATGAAAAGTTTTGACATTTTTTAATCTTTATCTTATCTGAAGTCACAGGCAATATGCAGCATTTTTAGAAGTACCAGTAATCTCCACTTAGCAAAATTGAGAAAGAGACACTCCAGCAGGCCAATGCTCTGGCATTTCAAGTTTATCCCAGAACTAGCAAGCAGGATAAAGAGATTTTTAAGCTGCAGAAGAAATTATACTTTCTAGCAATAAGGTCTGAGCAGATAACTGATCTATTGTAAAACAGGTTTTTGTTTAAGCAACAACAAAAAAAAAAACTTCAGTAAAAATTCTTATTGCTTCTCCTTTGCATACAAATAGCAGGAGTTTTATGTAGCAGAAGCAATTGCATTTTTGGGGCAGAAAGAAGGGTAACATTTGCCTCAGTGTAGCAATGGCAGCTGCATAAGGGAGCCCAGATAATTTTCTAAGTCCTGAAAATCTGAACTTTATGAATGCACATAGATGACTGAAAAATTAGGAAGCCATAAGCAGAAGCTTGGCAGTGCAGCAGAGAAAGTCACACACACTCCTAGCTCTCCCAACTACAGCTTTGTGCTCAGCGCTGGAAAGCCACAAGACATTTTCACTGACTGTGACACAGAGGAAGCACTCCATAGCAACACTAGTGAATTGGATGTAATTTTAAGTTCCTCAGGGTTAAGTTCCTCATAGATAATCACTTGCTTTATGAAAGAGCCTATCATATCTTGGAATTATTAAGACTGTTCATGAAGTGAAGCTTAGTCATCTTGATTGAGTGCAGCAAAATATCCAGGGATGTTTGCAAAGAAGTCAGGTAACTAAGTGGTAATTCTCTGACAGCTGGGAAAATAATGTAAATAAGAAACATAATTTCAAGATTAAAAAAAAAATAAATTATCTGTTTGGGGGAGAAAAACATCTTGACTCAAAACCTGGGAATGAATCTGAAGGTTCTTTTAATGTTGCATCTTGAAGCAAAGCAACAGCACCAATCACCAGGATATGTACTACAAACACAGGAGCTCCTGCATTTCGTCACAAACTGCAGTGCTGCAGCAGGACAAACTGCTGTTGACAGCAAACCAAGAAGCCCACAAAGTCTGCATAGAAGCTTTGCTTACTTTTGAGGGGTTATTAATTTTTAAAGGACTATTCAATTTCAAATATTTCAGTTGAAGATTCTTCATTTGAAAATGCTGCTTTTACATCTGTGATGAAGGTAGGAATTGTGGAGGGTCTCAAACACATACTAATACTTTTTTAGGGAGTATTGACTGAGAATCCCTGTTGCAAGTAATCTCTTGTAGATTTTCCTTGTTGCAAATGAAACTATCAATACACCATTAATAAACTGGAATGTCAATTATTCTTAGCCACAGAAATGTCACAAAAGGCAGACATTCTGCCCCAGGAGCTGTACAAGCAGCAGACTTGGTCACTAGACAGCGAGCAGCAATATTTAGCTCAAGCAGTCATCCTGCCATTTTTAAAATTCTCTTGATTTTGTGTACTGCCAAAAACTTCTTATTCAGAATTATGGCAGCTTGAGTCCCAGTCTTTGGGGAATATCTGCAAGACATTTCAGTGTCTGATTCTTCAAGTAGCTCATTAGGGTGATGAAAAGCCACATGATGAAGGGGCAGTGCCATGCATGAAGAGCTAGGGGTTCCTGTTGTCCTGAATTATTAACAAGTCAATATTTAGTGGACTGTTCCTGCCTGCCTGCCTACAGCAGGTGGTACCCTACTGCCTTTCACTTGGAAAGCATCTGCTTGCTCTGAGCCTCCCCAGAGTTTGCTGCAGTCATTTGCTCGATTTAAGACAGACACTGTCATTATTCCGTGCAGCACTTCACAGAAATATTTCCTACTAAATGCTTGAACCATCTGAGCAGCACTAGGCAGGCTGCAGGCTTCATTAATAATGCATCCCTGCTTATCAATAGATTTAGACAACTGGTATTTAGAAGCTTCTTCAGAAGGAGTGGATTTTTTTCACACCAGTTAGCTTCATTCTGTCAGTTCCTTGATGTAGACATTACATCCAACTGAGTTCTGAAAGGCAGAGGTGCTAAAATTGTATTTGAGCTGCTCCCTTGCTTTGGAGAACCATTTGACTGATGTAACTCTTCAGATCAACTCCTCTGTTATTTTATTCTCTGCTGGTTTCAGGGTTTGGGGGGAGGGGTGGAGGGCAAGGTTACATTTACATTAAAATAGAAATACACCTTTATCTTACTTGAAATACATGGAAACATTGGCTTCACCTTCTCTAGATTCCACTAGAGCTTCTCCGGACTCAGGTCACAAATGAAGGGGGGAAGATTCAGTATTAGATACCTTATGGTTTGCAGAGGAGTGTCAAGCACTTTTGGCAAAGTATACAGGATGCTAAATACAGACTAAAAACCATTGAAAGTGCTGCCTGGATCAAAAGCATAACGAAAAAAAAGTACTTCATTAAGGGAAGGGAAGGAATTTAATATAGGGAAAGGGAAAATAAAGATACAACTCCATTTGGGGAAAAAAAAACTAAAAGTAAGCATCTTTGAATAGCTGTGTAATGATTATAGAGAAGAAGTGCTCAGATCTATTTTGATACTCCTACTAAGCCTTCCTTCTGGATCAAGTTTCCCTTCCATCATTCCCTTGCTGAAGCCCACAACCTTCAGATGGATTTCAGCAATTTTCTTGATTGCTGGAGTGGTTCTATTTGATATCTAGAAACTGGGGTGGTTTTGGTTTGGTTTCAGTTTTCATGAAGCATTCAAACAAATGGTTAGAAAAACCTAATATGCACAGATCTCGCAGTGATTATAATCTTTATTTATGGTTTATAGAAATCTCTTTCAGCTTTGTTACCTCCATCCCTGAAAGTGAAAAAGTTGCTGGTCCCTGCAGTTCCTGCCTATTTTTCTCTAGAGATGCTCACTTCTAGCTAATGTGCAACATCCACTCAGCACATTCACATTTTTTGGTAGACCTGGAATGCTCCAGTGCTTTCACATCCCCCTTGTCTCTGATTTGCACGAGGAAACCAGTCTACACAGCTTGCTTGCTTGATTTCTTTTTCTTTTCTTTCTTTCTTTGATTGATACAAGTCCTTGATTCTTAATGATGGGAAATTTTCAAAGTTTTTTTTTTTCTTGAATTACAGAAATTAATTGAGAGAGACATCAGCAGAAAGTATGAAAATATTGAGCTACAATAGCAATGGACAAAATCTGCTATTGGGCTAATTGCAGATTGCTTTTACTACAGATTGTTTTCGATGTAGCTGGTTGCTGCTCCAAGGACAGAATTAAGATATGGGCAATAAAGCCAGAGTTTAAAAAAATAAATAGTTTGTTCTGAAAATTTTATGCAACTATAAAAGAAATGAAATTATTTTGATCATAGCTCTTCTAACTCCTTTGAATTACACAGTGGGTGAGGCTTTTCATAATGACACTTATTGCAGGGGATTGAACTGAAAGGACCTCTTTGGAAGTAGTTTGCATCCTACCGCTGTCCACTGCAACTAGGTCACACATGATTTCTCCAAAGATGTAAGAGCATATTTCAGAAGGATGACTTTTGGATCAAAAGGCAGTTCAATCCCTTTGCCTTTAATTCCACAGCCTAGCTAAGAGGTGCCAGTGGTAACTAATTCACAGCTCTGTCCACCAGTAACTATTTAACAGTAACAAGTTTTTAAAAACTTGCTTATTAAATTAGGAATGATTACTTTTGGCAGAGATACTGTAAGGTACAGAGAGGCAATGTATTAATCATGTTTTTTATGTTTTGTTTTCTCTTTTAAAGGATAAATTCCCTGATGCTGTCATTAGGAGCCTGCAAGAAAGATAGAGAGGGACTATTTACAAAAGCAGGCAGTGGCAGGATAAGGGGGATTGGCTTCACTGAAAGGGAGTAGGTTGAGATTAAATATTAGAAAGAAATCCTGTACTGTGAGGGTGGTGAGGCACTGAAAAATGCTGCCCAGAGAAACTGTGGATGTCTGGTCCTGGAAATGTTCAAAACCAGGCTGGACGGAGTTCTGAGCAAGTGAAAGATGTCCCTGCTCATGGCAGGGGGCTGGATGATCTCTAAGGTCTGCTCCAACCCAAACCATTCTGTGATTCGATGATATCCCTCTAACAGGGTAAAAATCATCTGCCATGAACAAAGTTAATTAATTAACTAACAAATTTTTCTTCCCCATCTATATACAATCTTGATCTATAACTTCACATCTTCAGTGGCCAGAAAGGTGCAGTAGATGAAAGGAATGTGCCAAAGCAATGACGGAGCAAAGAAGCAAAAGCAGCAGCTCTTCCTGAAGCTGAAGCAGTAGAGCAGCACAGAGCTTCACACTTTGGCTTGAAGATGGATAACATTTTCTAAACCAGCCTGTTCTTCACTAGACAATGTGATTTCTTTGTACCACCACAGGAAATTATTTCACCCTCAAGCTAATCTGATTTTTTGACTGCCATCCAATCAGAATTTTAAAAATAAAATAAAAAAAAAAAAGAGAGAGAGAGAAATAAAAAGAGGAAACCACTAAAACTGGTTTAATAATTTTTAAAGAGATTTTAAATGATACTCACTTTATCAAGCTGATGAAAATGACAGTAGTGTCAGAGGGTAACAGGTTGCTAATAAATACAATAGTTTAGGAAAGTGTTATTCTTGTCACAGAAAAATATATTCTGAGAAAAATAATACCACTGTAATTCATTTTTGAAAGCTATAGAGACATCTTAGATGAGGAATGCAGTTATTAAAGGCAAAAGTACACAATATGTTGTAATGAAACGGTTGTGCTGCACACTTCATTAAATGTTTTGTGAGGCACTTGGGAAATTCCAGCTCTCCCCCCTCAGAAGGAAGTGCCTGACGTGGCTGGATCACTGGAGGAAGCACACAGAGCTAGGCTGAAACAAAAAACACACTGCCTGCCTTGGTGACTCCAGTCTGCAAGCAAAGCTGAATGTGAGCAAAGATGAACCAAGGGGCTACAGGAATCTGCGTTTATTCTCCCAGCGCAAAAAATTACAGTTCCAGGATTCATTGAGAAAGGCCTGAACGCTCCCAGCATTCAAAAAGAAGTTGATGCGAGGAAAGCTGAAGTTGGTTGTGAGCGACAGCGCTGGGGAAAATCCGACAGACTGTGCTGTGCACGTGCCCATTGGAAGAAAACACACTTGTCATATGAGAGGCTGAAAGGCTTAAAAATTCAGGGAGCACAGTAGGGAGTCTTCCAGGAAGATTCAAAGGACTGATATGTTTTGAATGTGTCGAGTGTTTGATTTACAATATTTAAGGGTAGAAAATAAAGGGGGAAAAAAACAGTCATATTTTATATGGATCTCAGAGAAACAGGAGCTCAGAAAGGGCAGATATATCTGCTGGAATATCTATGAGATTTGCATGATCATTTCAGAAGCTCATCCTTTTCATAAAAAAACAACCCCCCAAAACACCAAACAAAAGAAAGAGAAACAAAGCCCTAATACTGTACTTTAACATTATGAGCAGCATTGCTGAAATGATGCTGTTTTCAAAGCATGTTTTATAGCTCTAGTTCACTTTAATCCACTATTCTTTCAGACATGCTGCAAGAGCACATTACAGACAAGAACCAGGACAGAGGAAACTGCTTATACTACAGAAGCCCAGGAACTGCTGAAGTGCTGGTCCTTGCTTACAACTATTTACAATCATGCTGGAAACTTGAGGTCACACCCAACAGAGTGAACAAGAGCAAGATGAAGACATTGTTGCACAATGTTATAGAAATAATATGCAATATAAATAGCGGTAGCTTCTCGTTTTGCTCATGGTTCCTCAAAGCTTGCACTCTACTAATCCGTTTTTCCTTAACTAGGATTTACAAGATAATTTGGAAACTCTTAAAAGAAAATAAAGGACAATAAATTAATACTTTCAGTGGCAAAGCCTTTATTAGTGACTTATTATTATTTCTATTAGTGTCTTGGAGTAATTGCATAAAAATTAATTCTGCCCATACCCATAGATTCATTCTGAGAGAGCCCCTATGGACATGAAGTCAGAGTGTGTCACCTGGCACACGTGTAAAACAGGATTTCAGGCTCAAATTCTCTCCTTGAAACAGCAAGGCCACATGAAAGTCCTGTGCAGCCTAACTCTCTGAATGGCAAGCCAGAGGGCTTGTGTTAAGATTTGTTTATTGATACTCTAGCAAATAAAACAAGCCCCCTGAAGAGGTTCTTCCAAAATATTTGGTGGTGCAGATTTTGGCAAAGGGAGAAAGCGTGAGGAACTATTGGGACAATAGCCCTTTTCTTAGCACTTCTCAACAGCAAAGAATGTGCTTTCAGGTGTGTGAGGTGTTGTTTAAAGCCACCAACTCATCTCTCTATTCACTGTCAGCATGCTCCTTGGAAAAGACATAGGATGAGGATTTTTCCTCCTTGTTCAAACTTTGTTTGCAAAGCTGAAGAGTTCTGCAGGGGACTGAAATGAATAGTAAAGTCTGGTTTAACACAGTTTTGGCCATTCTTGTTTCAGTTCTGTATCTTTTAATCTCCAGAGTATAGTTTGTCCTCCTAATCAATCCCCTTTTGCATTCCTTCTGGGTTCTCTTCTCACTTTTAACACACAGATTAGGATTATTCTCATTCCAGGGAGATCTATATTCCTTTGTAATAGTATCATCTTGGTTGCTGCTATTTTTTTTTTTTTTGATTCAGAGTTAATATATGCCTCTCCCCCCATTCAAACATGTAAGCTTCTCAGCACTCACTAAATAGCCTCAGCTTTTCAGTTTGCCTTTCTAAGGCCCCAGAGCTGAGGATTTATCTTTCACATTTCTCAGAGAGAGATTTGGACAAAATGGAACCTGCTCTAAGTATAGTTTTTATGTCCAGAACCTTTAGTCTTGCTGTTCAGTGAAACTATGCATACACATGATTATTTTTTGCTAGTTTGCTGATGACTTCGTAAAAAAAAAAAAAAAATCTACCTGAGTTTACTACAGAGAATATCCAAGACCTGAATTTATGAGAAAATAAATTTGGGAAAAAAAGTTGTGTTATTCATATGTCTGGTTTTTCAATGGACATTTTTTGTTCTTTGGGTAAGTTCAAAACTTCCATGATCATATAAATTCCCCTACTACTTCTTGCCCTTAATCTCTACCCCACCTCACAAAATGGATATTATCCAGTTTGAAACCTTGGATATTCTTCAACATGCTTGTTCCTTGTGGTCCCATATTTATTTCACAAACAGACAATGCCACTGTAGTCCCACTGGCCTCTGTCTGTTTGCATTTCACTTTAGGAAACTGAGATCAGAGAGGTGCAAAGGAGAGCAGCAAGGACACAGGGAGATTATTCTTCTCAGTTTGTCCAGAAGTTCTAAGTGCCCTGACGGCAACTAAATGCAGTAAATACAAATATACCGCTTGGTGGTACAGTCCATTCAGAAAGTAAAATCTCATCCAACACAGCATCAACTGCTTTGCTCCCACATCTGTCCCTAATCTTCTGCTCTTCCCAGGAGAGATATATATCTTCTCCTGAGATCCTTCTCAGGAGTATAATTTAACAGGATTAAGAAAATAGTATGAATTGATTTAATGCTTAAGAGTTGATTATTACGTGCAGCTGTAAAAGGAAATGAATGCAGCTTCAAACTAAGCAACAGTTACACCCTTTCTCTTAATGTTTTAAGTAAAAAGTCAAGAATTTTACTGGGCAAAGCTTTCTGTGTAAAATCCACAGGTTGGACTGCTGAGATAAAAAATGTCTGCAGTTCCATGAAATCTGAAAGCTCTCTGTGGTATTTCCATCTTCACTGCTCTTGTCCTAAAAGCATTTTTCCTGACATCCCTTACTGCTGGTGCCACCAAACACTCGCAGGCAAGAGTGCACAGTCTGGGCCTTCTTATGCTGAGATGTGAAAAATCAATTGAATGCCCATCAGATGGAATCACTGGTGCAGAAAGTGACTAAACACTGGAAGTTATTCTGTGATCCCAAAGTCTTGAAAGAGGATACTGCAAACACAGTCTACAAGCTAAAATATAGAGTGATTATATTTATAATAACTCTCTGCATGGTATTGTTATTCTGGGCCTCTGTCCTTCTACAGGTATGCTGCTGCTCATGGCTCAATTAATATTCTCTCCAAATATTCCAATTCTTATAACATATATATGATATGCTATGACATACACTGATATATCACATCACATCACAATAGTGAAACATACACAATATTTCCATTCCATTACTATTATGCTTTAAAAACAGGGTAGACTGACAGCAGTCTACATACTGCGATGGGAAACATGCTTTTTGTTTCTGTTTCAAATTTGGGTGATTCTAGGCTCTATGTCCTTATTTTACTAAATAAAATCTAATTATTATATGCTTCATATAGTATCTGTAATATATAATTTAGCTCTGGGTATAAATAAATCCAGCCTGGCTCGTCTATCTTCACGTTTTTTCTCCTTTTTTTCCCCCTGTCATTTTCTATATTTTCTGCTGATTTTCCCAGCATCTTCTCTAGCCAGTTCTTTGTTTCTCTCTTAAACTTCAAATACTGCCTTATATATCTGTGCTAGCATCCAGCTGAGCTGCAGGAAGGATTTTTTTTAGTGTATTCTCTGTTTGTGTCAGTCCTCTATTACAACATACTCAGGATGATAAATTACACTTGAAAACTTCTAGTACAGATGTAAAGAAGTCATACTATCTATTTCCAAAAGAATGTTAATCATAACCCTTTAATCGTAATGCTAATCATATACATATTTGGAAAAACCCAAGCATTTTATGGTTGAGCATAGGAATAGAAGTCAAAAGATACATGTTGTTGTCTTGGCTATTTCATAATCTTATGGTCTCAAGGAAACGATCTGATCTTGTTTTCTAGCTTGGTTTACTTGTCAAAATACATGAATAATATTGGCCTTCTTGACTGGGTAATGCTTGATTCAGGTAATGCTTATCAAGGCTTTGAAAACACAGACTACGCCTGGCTAAGGAGGTGCAAATTATTATTACGTGTCAATAATGTTTTATAGAAAACACCGTGGCTGAACACTCATCAAATTGGTAAATTAGTAGAAAGAAGAAAAATAAAGAAAAAAAGGGAACCTACAGCTTTGGAACAGCAAAAAACAAAGCCCAAGTGATGCAAAGAAACAAACTTTTGCCTGAAATCTTCATAATCCACACAGCTACTCCTCACCTGAAATGTGTAACCCGTGTAGACACGCAGACTGGTCAAAATGAAACTCTTCAGCTTTATGTATAAACTCTGTGCTTTAGGTACGCAGATGCTAATGCCATGAGGTCAACTAACTTTGACCTATTATGACAAGAGCACTAGCTCCCTGATTTAGTGGAAAAAATAAACTTTCAGCAACGCTGAACCGCCCCCACCCCCCTCCCCGTGCTCCACGGCGTGCGCTCCCGATCGGAGCTGTAAGGGAGCCCACCCCAGCGGTCCCGGGCACGGCACGGACGCAGGAGCACAGGCGGCAGGCACAACAAACGCCTCCACGCATCCGTCTGTGCAGTGTGACACGGAGCCTCAGCTGCGGGCAGCTCTCCCAGAGTTTCAGAACCCCTGGCCTCAAGACGGATGATGTCGGATATTTGCAATTTTTACTTTCTGTACCCCGCTTCTCATGGAGATTATATAATGCTTTAGAAGGTGGCTGGGGTAATTTATGGAAAAAAATGCACGTCACTAGATTAACCGGTTTGAGATCATAATTTATCGCTAATGGCCTTTCTTTGACAAGAAGAAAACAAAAGAAAATTAAAGCTGATAGGGCTGTTCTAGTAATGTCAAAAGTTGGCATTCTTTATCACTCTTTAACTTAAAAGCAGTCCTTGTCAGAATAATGATAAAGGCATCATAGAAATTTTGCTTTTCATCTGTCTGACATATAAATCAATGATCCAAAAAACAAATCATTATATATGTATTTTTTTAAAAAAAGTGAATATAAAACAAGCCCGCTTGTCTACATTCTTTATTCATCTCTGACAGAGTCAGTTATACCATTTCTCTGAGCACTCACTCACAGCTGAAGCTGCTCCCCCCTCCCACATATAACACTGACCCCGTTTAGAGAGCACATCTCAAACAGAGGCACCGGGATCAGTAGCCTTTTCCAGGGTGTGAGCTGACATAATGGGCAGCTTTTCTTCCTCTGGGGAGCAAGCACTCTCTTTATCACTAGGACAAATGACCTGGAGGAGAGGTATCCAAGGCCAGCCACTCTATTTCCTTATAAATGCCAGATCAGATCATAACACATTACTGTGACTCACTGTATTAACGACCAGGCACTTCCATTTGCAGGGAAAGCACGAGGGTGCATCCAGCTGAATCCAAGCTCTGCCTGTCTCAGGGTACACTTTACAAGCAGGAACGCTACTTTTAAAACTTCTCTTTCCCTTCCAGCACACATCTTCAAACTTCATAGTCACAAACAGACCAAAGCATTGCCAAATTAACAACAACCAAACAAAAATTATCAATGAAAAAGGTTTACCTTGCCACACTACTGACCTGCTAGAAGCAGTGTAAATGACGTGTCTTTCACATCAGGGAAGGGTGGTTTTCAGCTCTCAAGGGGCTCCCCCAGGATCCTTCAGTTTGGATTTTTCTTTACTTTTTTTGAGTGCAAGTCTTTATTCCTCATAGGGGACAAATGCCAGCAAACTGTACATCCTTTCACAGATCACCTTGTCCCTCTATAGCGTGAAAGTTGAGAATGATTAGCTGAGCGAGCCTAAAAAATAAAATAAAGAAAACAAAATTATTTTTCATGCTTGAGTTAATAAAAAAACAGAAATAGAACTGTTCTATGTTTTGGAGGAACAAAAAAAAAAAACCAACATACCCTACTATGGGAACAATTAAAGATAAATTAAGAAAGAGAAGAAGTAGAGAAGGAAAATAAAGGTTAGATGACAATATGAGATAGTCAAGAAGACAGAATCAAAGGCACAGGAATAGAAACAATAAAAATAGGGAAAGTGTACAGTAATAAAAGGGAAATATTAGAAATAGAAATATTTACTTTGATGCATCTTTTAAGTTTAACGTAAGTCTGGAGGAAAAAGAAAAATGTTAAACATCCACAGTGAATCAAAAAGCTTCCTGAAGGAAAAACACAATCAACCAAACAACCAACCAACCCCAAACAAACCAGAAAAAACATAGGAAATTAGAATGAGAGTGTGTGGAGGGAAGGAAAAATATAAAGGTATAAAATAAGGACATTGTTCCCCAGTTCAGTTGCCTCGCAGTCACAGAGAGCTATGTTATGGAAACCAAGATCAGAATTGCCCACCAAATATTCAGTTTATGTCAGGCCATGAACCACATAACAAGTGTTTAAATAAACAAAATGCTTACTGTACCAAAATACAGGGTCTGAGGCAGAGAGTAAAGTAAAATGTGTATCATAGGGCCCCACAAAAGAGGTGTTTTAGTTTAAAATGCTCAGAAACTGTACCACCATGCTTTACAGGAAAGTTAGGAAAACATTTATTCCTGCTACCTTTACTGATACTGACCTGCCATCCAAAGATATATTGAAGCAGAGGATACTGGAGACCTCAATTCAAGCTCTTTTGATAACACAACCCTTAGGTTGTGCATCATTTCTCTCAGTGAAGATATTCACAAAATTATATGTATTCCCCAGTGTATTCAACACATCCTTAGAGGTCGGAAATGTATTTTCAAATTAGCAGCATAACCATGAGTGCTCATTTCTCTTGAATTCTCATTTCTGATGGGCTATATTCCCTTCCAGGTGTGAGAAATCTGTGAGAAATCTTTGAGTTCTTACTCCTATACTGTTTTCAGAAACTTGACTGAACTATTCTAAAAACAGTATTCAAACTGAAGCACTCATTGCAACAAAAAGCTGCTGGCAATGGATCATGAAGAGTGTCTGTCTCCTTCCTCTGCCAAGGATAGCAGGTCCCTGCTTACTGTGCTGTAATCTGTGTTTATCCTCTGAACTAAACTGAAAGTTGGCAGCACTTGGATGTCTGTGTCAGAAGGGTTAAGAAGTATGAGTTTTATATATATAGATGCACTCAGACATATGCATAAATATATATATATGGGCTTCTTGGTTCTACAAAGACAACTTGAGTTTAGGCAAAAATATGTTTTCCTTTCTATACAATACCAACCACGTGCCTGGTTTTGAGCAACACAATTACTCTTCCCCAGAGCCATCAGGAAATGGATTCAGTAACAACGTCTGAAGAGTACAGAATATAGATCAGTCCTTGTTAAGTTTATATTTGATGTGTCATGTTAGAGAAGATGCACAAGCATTAACTCTCCAGACAGTAGATTGCCATTATTAGCTCTTCCCCAAGCAACTCCCTGACACCTGTTTCCAGTACCTTCAATTACATTAAAGAATGAGACAGAACCACACAGGTCAGAGTAGAAAAAATATCTATATTGAATATTCATCCAACCTGATGAAGTTTGGATTCTTCATCCCTTAAAAATTCCAAATAACTTATTCTTACTCCTCTCACCCTTGGTAAACTACCGAGTTTTGCTCATTTTGAAGGGTTTTGTTTCACTGCAAATTTCTGCATCTGTTGTGCTTCCCTTGTTACCTCTGTACAATAATTATAATTTCCCATCTCACAACAGCACGCTACATTTGATTGAGCATGATTCTGTCATTTATATGGGTGATAATATTTTGCAGTAATTTCTTAGCTTAAAATTTCGATTACAATTTTTTAAAGATGATTTTTTAAAGAGGTAAGTGTCAGGCAAGTGCCTGGTTTTAACTTAAAAAATATTCATGTTGATAGCATTTACTAGAAATATAATAATTAGCTTAATTTAAAAAATACAGTAGTTAAACCAGGGGATAAAAAAACCAAAATTGCTAAGCTTGTTATATTTTGAATATCTGTTAATCACGACAGTCTTTTTTTTAAAAGAAGTCTTTTTGGAAGGAATACTTATGCAGAGCCACTATGATAAATAGGTAAGGGCTGGAATTTCTAATCCTAGGGATGATTTGCTGGTGCAAACTGAGTACAAATGGGTTGCAATCCCATTTTTCCTCCTGGTTCTGTACATATTTGGAGCATGCAAAACTTCATACTTGCAATTCGCACATGTAAGGCTGCACACACACACACACATTGCCCAGAGTGAATCACGGCAGAACATGAGACTTTCAAAGTTCCCTTTTCAGCAGTACCAGAGAGTGCCCTGCATTACACAGGCTGGAGACCCATGATACTCAGCTGTATGTAAAAAGGCAGTTTCTCAGCTAATGAAACCATCTATCTTTTGTTCAGTCTACAGGACGACATAAAGGTGATCCTTTGAATTAAACTTACATAAAGCAGGAGTCACGGTGGCTAAGCTGAGTGAGGCTAAGCATCCACATGAACCTATGGAAATGAATGTTTCATAGCTGTGGACAAAGATAATGGCATGCAAGGAACGCTGTTCCAGAAAACGATGTAGCCTTTCATCCTTAATAACCAAACAGAAAATGGGAAGTCAGTACTTGGGAGCTACTCCAGCAAGCAGATCTCCAGGAAACAAGGTTCCCCACAGACTCTTCCTTGATCTTAAAGCTTAACGTGAAACATTTATATGCACGTAGCACCTGGCCACGAGACGTGGGGAGGCACTTTTATCACACTGGCTGTATTTCTTCCTTAAATAATAGATTTCCTCTTCTTTTTTTTTTTTTTCTTTTTTTTCCCCCCTCTCCTAGAAATGGAATACATCCTCAATAATGTTTCTGTACCTTTTTTTTTTCTTTCAACATTTTAAGAAGCAGGCAATCTTGAAAAACTCAACATCACACAACTTTTAAAATTGTTAATACCCCAAACTGTCTGGGGCTGAATTTCATCTAAGTTTTAAAAGCAAAACTATCCAGTGAAAATAAATAAAGCATTATTCAGATGAAGAAGGATTTTTTAGTTTTATGTGTTGAGTGCTAATCTCCCACGTGCATTTCTCTGACATCCAAGCACATGGATAAACTGTGCACAGACTAAGTCCAACTGAAATTACACAAAAGTCAGTTGAATTCTACACAGTATTTTCCCAAAGGCACTCCAGAGGAGTTAAGAACAGCAGTCTGTGAACCTTAAGTAACTGCTCCAAAATTAGTGCCAGCTTTGCAATGATTGACTCACTTGTGTCTTAAGCAGGAGTTAATGCATCAAACCTGTAAAACACGTATATTTTATGTGCCTCTACATAATACAGCCATATCTTTGTCTTCAAACTACTCTAGTTTTTATCTACATCCCTAATGCAGCATGCAATGAGCTTCCAGTGCAAACCTCCACGATAACAACATAAAGCAACCTCAGTGCTTCCACTGAAGCAAACAGGAAAACACCTGCAATCAATGCTTATTTGCCTCTGATTACATGAAAAATTCAACATTATCTTAACAAGTAGGACAGCCCAAACTCTGTTATCCATTAAGACCAATGTCTGTTGAGAGCACAGGGAGAGAAAATAAAGCCGGTTTTGTTTGCAAAACAACTCTTCAAATTTTTCTCAAACAAAAAGGTTTCATTTTACTTCAGCTTTGTCCTTTTCCTGCATTTTGACTGAGAGCAAACCAGAAAAAAACCCAAACGAAACTGAAAACCCTACGAAAAGAACCCAAACCCATAATACTCATATGTGAAAATTAGGGCATTCGGTCATTTGAGTTCCTGCTAGTGACTCCATTGCTACTGTGACACAAAGACATTTTTCCCATGGTTTAAATGTGAGAGAAAACACATTTCAAGAAAAACTGTGAAAGTTTTACCCTGATTATTTCTGTGGTGTAGGACATGCAGATTTTTGATAAAAAAATTTAGCCTTAAACAGCCCCTTGTAACTGCATCTCAATTTTTGTCCCTTTTGCAGTATTCCCAGGGACTTCAAAAATAAACATTAAAGAGATCACAACTACAGAGGAGGAAAACAGCTGTAGAGTCTGCACACAACTCAGGCAGTAACAAATGCAATTAGATCCAGAAAAAGCAAATGAGGAAATATTGGAAAATTTCACCATCATTTTCACTTCTCACTACATCAGAAATCTTTGCTGTAAAGCCTGAATTAGATTTGCCTCATATAAGATTAGGGTTTGAAACTTGGAAAAAGCAGCAACTCTTCCTTCCACTGCAACAGAAAAAGAACGTGAAATACCTAAAACCATTTTGTGTTAGTACAGTCATTTTAACAGCACTCATTTCTCCAGATGATTTTTTCTAGATTTGCATATGTGTGGGAGAATAATAAACATTGCTCTTTTCTGCCTTCCCTTACATAAAGTGCATTGTTTCCAGTTCACATTTTGGAACCTGAGGCATGGAAAATTCTCTGCACAAGGCACAAATACTGGGTTACATGGTTCTCCCTGTGAAGTGCTGCTGTGTTCCTAAAGCTAATGTGTAGAGAAATGTAGATTCTCTGAATGGAGATTCAAAAAACAGCCCAGCATAATAAGCAGGAACCCCATTGCATTTTGTGGCAAATAAAGGGAACAGAGCACAGTCTTAGCGAAGAGAGCACAGTCTTGGCCTAGAGAGTGAGAGTTTAGCAACTAGAGCATTCTTCTGGGACACAGGATACATTTAGTCAGACCACACCCCAGCTTTCCTGGGCAAATATCAGAACCACTGAGCAGCTGAAGCAGCATTTTCTACACTCTCTCGTGTATTTTGCAGAGTCCACTCTAAAAACAACAGAAAGCAGATCTGAGACGGGCAGAGAAACCCCAACTTCATCTGTGGTGACGAATCCTTGGGGATGCTGCAAAGATTTAAAATTTGGACAGAGGCACTCCAAAGGGCAGGCACCTCTGTGAAGAGTGACTCCCTGATGAGAATTTACACTTGAAACCACCACTGATAAGTTTGCTTATTTGGTTTGTTAAATGCACCTTTGAATATAGTTGCTTAGCATGAGGCCGTTTCCCACCCTCATTAAGGGTTTAGAGAAGAAGTTAATTGCAAAGTTCTGCTCCAGCACATTTTCATGAGTCCAAAGGCTGGGACTTGGCGCATCCTTTACAGGTGGAGACAACAAAGATTGCTTCATAGCAGTAGAACTTCCCCAAAGGGAACTGGTCATCATATCCAGCCTTTGCCCAGACCAGTCTGTTAACTATGAGACACTGCAAGACAAAGGCCAGGTTTCCGGCCAGGCTCCGTCTAAACCTTGTACTAACTCAACTTCCTATGTGCCACCAGGCAAGTCACCTATCAGTCTCTGTTATCCAGCTATAAAGTGGGAATCCAGGGCACCTCCATGTTTCCATCTGCCAGTCAATTTTCATTGCAGACACTGGGCAGCAAAAGTCTTCTATTATTCATAGGCTGAGGCCAGGCAGGACTAGAACACCTTCTTGTCTGACCTTCTGCACACCTGGGGCTCTTCTGTGGATGTGTAATACTCAGTGGGCAGCTGAGCTCCAATGGGGTCTCCAGGTGCTCTTTCTAAAGAGAAATAATTATGCTGACTTAAACACCTTCCTCTGTCCATCCAACGTGCTGGGCCTGTTTAGAGGCTGGATGCAAATTCTGTTGTTCTTATAAAGCCAGAAAACTTCTCTGTGTTTCTTCTTTATCTGAAAGTTGTTTCAGAAGAGAATTTTTCAAAATGAAAATTTCTGAAAAAGTTCATAAATGTACGGGTATTTCAAAGGCAAAAAATACTTGAACAACCCAGATCCTGAACTGATAACGGTGTGTGCTAATGCACTCAGAACTCATGAACTTGTTTCTAAATTAAGCATGATACAGATGATACATATTTAAGAAAACATAAATTCTGGAAATCTGTTAGACTGTCTGGGCATGATGCATAAAACCATAAAAATCTCTTTAGATTAACTTATCTCAGTCATCAATGTCTAAATATTAGAAGGCTTTTCCAAGTAAAATACCCATATTCTCATTGTTGAGATAAGCTGACCTAAACTAAGTAACTTAAGTTTAACCAAATCACAATCCTTAACTTTCACACACTTTCAGGGAATGTCCTCTGTGGCATTATTTGCTTTCTGAAGGTTTATAATGGAGTATTTAAATGGCACTCTACTTAGGAGAGGATCAAATAAAATTCAGCTTAATGAGAATAAAGTTTGCTCCTCACTTCTGCTTGTATAAAAAAAGAAAACTGCACAACTACTCAAAGTATTAGTAGAATTTTCATGTTTTATATTTTTTATGAACTGGAAGAAAATAGAAGAAAATAGTGGAAAGAAAGCCCTGCAACAAGAAATGTGACAGAAAGCATCACATACATGCTATAACATCACCTGTTTAATCTATTCATGACTGTATTACACGCTGCCATCATGTCAGCTCCCAGAAAAACACCATCACATTGACAAAGGCAGTGATTCAAACTGTTTCTCAGACAAGCCAGTGTGTTTATCCTCAGGCTTTCCAATCCTTGTTTAAGGAACTATCATCATCTGAGTGTTGAAATTCAATTTATCAGCTCCAATATATATGAAGGGAGTGAAATACAGAGGCTAGCAGCATGTGAGAGTTAAACAAGACAATCTGATCATCCCCTCTGGACTTACTGTGACACCCAGCACTGAAGGGAAGGAGCTGGAAGATGTGCTGTCCCCTTTCTGTCTCCTTTTAATATGACCAAGTTGATTTAACTACAAAATTTGAGACGGAATCTAAGACAGTCCTCAACTCTGCTCCCTTCTCACTCAAACAGCTCTGAAGGTGTCTTCTGGGAGTACTGCTTTTATGAAAGAATACACTGAAGAACAGATGTAAAGTTTATCAGATCTGAAGACAAAAACTTAAACGCAGACTGGGAAATAACTTGGCTTGCAGGGAAGGCCCTATTCAGGAAAATGCCCTGTGGTCCAAGACTTAGAACGGACCCTGTTATGCAGGATGGGGTGAGAGAAACTGATACTGGAGCTGGAGGAAATGAAATGAAAATGGCAAGCAAAGGGGCAAGTGTGCTACTAGCTGGGGTAAGAGCCTGACATTAGGAGCAATCAGGAGGTAACAGGAAACTTGTAGGCTTGGGAGGGATGTCAGCTAATCTAATAAACGCTGGAGAGGGCTGAGCTCAGAAGACAGCAACTCGGGGAGAGCTGAACCAAAAGTGAACCAGGAAACTGGAGAGAGCACTGAGGTAGCTACAAATGAAAAAAGAGAAATGGGGAGAAGGATTCAGGGAAGACTACTTCGACAAAATACAGCTTCAGGGAAGAGGATGAGATGGAAGGCTGAAATAGGGAAAGGAGTAGTCAGACAGAAAGGTTCAGTCTTTGAGGATCCAGTCCACCAGCCAAGACTTCCTTCCCAGAAACTTGGATGGGAAAATTTCTCCACATCTGGCAAGAGGTTAGGGCATCCACAGGATGCACAGGTTCTTCCTTTCTACTGACAGGCAGCATAAAAAATAACTCCCAGCTACTGCTGTCAGCGACACTGTTAGCTCAAGTAGCAGATGGCTGTCAGATGCATCCAGAGATTGCCATCTTGCTGATGACCCCTGTGGGTGGTGTTACGATTACACAAAATCCAGTTCAATGTTTTCGCTTTGCTTTTCTAAAAACCTAGGGAATTACACAAAGCATTAAGAACAATATTATGCTTGCAGGTAAAGAAAGTATTAAGAGAAGCAGCAGCAAGATTAAAAATGCCTGCTCTTTTTTGATGCACTCTCTTCTGTGCCTGCTCCATGTGATGCACATTGCTCTACAGGGAAGAAAAATACTACTGTCCTTATAATTTTGTCTCATTTATTTTTCTGTTGTTTTTGCTGTTGTTGTTTCTTTGTTTGTTTTTTAATAATGCAGAAGATGGGTGGCAAATCAGGGTAGCAGATGGGTAGCAAAAATAAAAAAATATATTCTTAGGGTCAAGACAGTTGAATCTGCCTAAAAAATGAGATAACATATCTGCTTCTTTACATAGCACAAGGCAGAACTAAGCAGAAATCTTAACTAAGCTGATGACCACAAACTCTCTAAGTCCTTACCCACTCCCATGTGAAACATCTAGCCAGGTTTGCTGAGTAGTCACAGCTTCGGCCAAAGCTTAATCTATTATAGTAGTTTCCTGCATACCTAATATAGAATAAAAATGCAGAATGCTTTGAAAAGCTTTTTCAAGATGTCTCACTATGATCACCAGAATTAACAGCTGTTTGATGATTTTAAACTCTGTCTGACAACACTGTCCTTGTTGCACAGTAACACTGCTTGATTTTGTATGGATATGGTGAAGTATTACAGAAGTGTCCCCAAGAAATTACTAATTCAGTCAACATCACAGAATATGAATCTCATATTTAATCTTTTTCAGTGAAGATAAAACAAAGAATTGAATTCTGGTGAGGTAAAGACCATTCCTGGTGAAGATGAAAACACATTGACATAACAAAAATAAACAGTGTTCATTTGTATAAACAGGCACTGTAATTTCTATTTCTGTAGAAAGGAAAAAACATGGGATGCATGGACAATGTTAAATTTGACAACCGTGCTTGATTTTTCAGCTTTAATAATGCTTTGTTAATCCAGTTCTTTGAATGCAACATGCTATAAACTCATCTACATATATTCAGAATTTATAGGACAGACAAAGGCTCAAAATTTGAATCGAAGTTTAACACATTTTTCCTGCTTATGGCAGGGGATATGGATTAGGTCATCTTTAAAAATCGCTTCCAGCCCAAACAATTCTATGATTCTGTACCAGTTTAGGAACTGTAACCTGATGTGTTACTTTAGAACACATGGCAGTATAAAGTTCTGTCAAAGATAAACTTAATTACATGATATTGACTAATTTTCTGGCCCTGAGACAATCACAATTCGTTCCAGCAAGAACAGAATCAAGCAAGTCCACTATTTCTGCTTGTGTTTTTCAGGCATAATGAACTCAGTGGAACATGTGGATTTGGATGTTTTATCCATAGGAAGAAGCACACCCCCCAAACCATTACCATTCTAGATAAAAGCAACCAAAACTGCACTTCTGGGAAAACTACCCCATGCACGGGTGCTTGTGTCAGACACGTCTGGAGCCTTTGGGAGACCTCGGCTCCTCCGGTGTGTTTTGTGGCCAGCAGGACCAGGGCCATCCCCTGTACTTGGAACAGGTGAGGCTGCATCCCAAATCATGTGTTCAGTTCTGGGCTCCTCACTACAGGAAGGACATTGAGGTGCTGGAGGGAGTCCAGAGAAGAGCCACTGAGCTGGGGAAGGGTCTGGAGAGCAAATCCTGGGAAGAGGGGCTGAGGGACCTGGGGGTGTTCAGCCTGGAGGAAAGGAGGCTCGAGAGCCCTTACTGCTCTCTACAGCTCCCTGAAAGGAGGCTACAGCCAGGAGGTGGTGGCTCTCTTCTCTAAGCAGCAAGACAATGAAATGGCGTCAAGATGCGCCAGGGGAGGTTTAAGTTTGGATATTTGGAAAATTTTCTTCACTGAAGGGATCAGGCATTGGGACAGGCTGCCAAGAGCAGTGTTTGGGTCACTACCCGGAAGGTATTTAAAAGACACGTAGATGCGGCTCTCGGGGACACGGTTTAGTGATAGACCTGGCTGTGCTGGATGAACGGTTGGACTCGGTGGTGTCACAGGTCCTTTCCCAGCCCTGGAGACCCTGTGATTCCATGGAATTCTCCGTTCCCTGGAAATTCGCCGCGTGGGAGCCGAAAATCCGGCGAAGAGCAACGGCGACACCTAGCGGCGGGACAGGGGGCCCCACACGCCGGG
>VXBQ01010076.1:205674-269058 GCA_013400175.1 Phainopepla nitens | reverse complement strand
GTGGATATTAAGGAACGGTTTTTCACCCAGAAGGTGATTGGGCACTGGAACAGTCTCCCCAGGGAAGTGGTCACATCACCAAGCCTGACAGAGTTCAAGAAGCATTTGGACAACACTCTGAGGCACAAGATGTGGCTCTTGGATTGCTCTGTGCAGGGCCAGGAATTGGACTATAGTGATCCTTGTGGGTCCCTTCCAACTCAGGATATTCTGTGATGATCTTATGATTCTGTCTTTCGCAGAATATTCTGAGTTGGAAGAGACCTACAAGGATCATTGAATCCAACTCTTTAGTGAATGATCTGTACAGGGATCAACCCTGCAACCTTAGGGTAGTCGTGGTTCTGCACAGCTGAAATCCAGCTTTCCTGAGCATGGGTGCTCAGAGCTGCACACAAAGTCTCTTCAAGTTTTCTGCTAAAGCATTGACACTTTTTGATATCTGTCTCACTGGATTTTGGTTGTCTGTTTTGATGTCTGGGTCATACTGTAGCATAAGAATCACTTTGTGTAGCATGGCCAGATATTTGTGTTTACTCATAAGCTTGGAGCACCTAAGGGAAACTGTACTGCTAGTAATAACTTTGCATTTACATTTTTTGTTTAATCTTTACTGGTTTTCAGAGTCTTGACATGCTTTTTATTCAGTTAATGATACCTCTAAATGCTGCATCTTTAAAAATTTAGACGTCTGTACTAGTGTCATGATCGTTTATGGAAATATGAAACAAGATTTCTCCCTACACTTAATTTGATGTGCCTTCCTAATTGCCTCTGTCCAGCCTTGTGATACTTTTTCATTTTTTCAGTGGTGTCTGTATGCTACGGGCCAGATCCTTACTACACATACACTTTTTCTGCAGAGCTCCAGCTAACAAAAACATCTTCTACACTGCTGTGCCAAATGCTGTAGTGAAACACAAGTGAAGAGTATTACACTGTTCCCCCTGTGTAGGATATCATCCAAGAAAGCTTAGGAGGACTTTGGTGTGATCTTTCCTGTCGCATTTAAGTCCATTCCTTGCCTAAGACCTGATCTTTCTTTTAAAAGACATAACCTAAGTACTAGCACGTCTCTTGAAGTGGTTACAGGCTTTGTCTTTAGTCTGTTTCACAGATTCCCAAAATTTTAGTTGCTCAGACCTGTAGAAGCTCCAGGCCTCTCTCACATTTTATTGCCCATACTCTGCAATCCATCTGACTTTAATAATAAATTCCAAAAGTTTACCAAACTCTGCCCTTTTGAAATGCAAAATCTTATTAGCAGACTCTCTTATTAGGAAGTGTCAGCCCCTGATCACTTGAACCAAGGCCTTTTTTTTTTTTTTTTTAATGCTGTGGTTATCAATTACCAAAACCAAGTCTCAATCAGCATTATTTTTAATGGTTCTGTGAGAATTTTATTACGACATTTGCTGACTATTACATCCATAAATATCTGGAGTCTGTTATTTTTAGGAGTGGTTGTTCTTGATCCATATTTGGGGAGATAAAAATTTCCCTGCATGATACAAACTTAATAGAACTTGTCTCTCTAATGACATCACTGATGCCTTTACACATAACCAGAGCAAAATCAGGGAGTTGGCACTGTCCAAGTACTCTCCTTTACCACCTTTCCCCAACATGATTTTAACTGGAATAAATTCTGCTTTTTGCATGCTATCCTTTCTGCACATCCTCCTTTGCAATGTTTCATATCATTACTGCACAGTTGTCTGCCACCACCTTCACCTTTACCTCTGCTTTTCTGAATAATGCATGTGCTTGGAGACCAGTGTTCCAGCTGTGATTGCTATTCTGTTCTGTTACAAGTGTATATCTGTCCCACCTAGTGCCCTGCCAGCTTAGTTTATGCTCTTCCCTTTTTTGGTACATATATTGTTCTTGAACATTTCTCTACCCCATAAACACAATTTTGTCAAGACCCAAACCTGACACTCACTGTATTGCCACCTTGGAAGCAGCTCTCTTCACAGTTTGCACTTTCTTTATTCTTATTTCCTGCCATTCTGATCACTTAAATTTCTTTATCCTTTGGCATTCTCTCGTGTACCTACACTTTCTCCTCTGGTGCTCTATGGGCATGTGGAGATTATTCAAGTCTTTGATTCTGTACCCTGTCTTTCTCAGTTCAAAGCTCTGCTTATCAGTTCTGCCAGACTTGCTTCCAGAAGGCTGTTTCCACAGTTGCTTAGGCAGAGTCTGTCCTTCAAAAAGGGTCTTCTTTCAATAAATACATCCCAATGGTCAAATATTGTTATTCCTTTGGCTATCTGTTGTTCTTTCTTAAAGCACTCTTTGATCTTTGAAAGATCAAATTCTTGGCCTTGTTTTTATTTCCTATAGTACCAGTAAATGCTAGACCCTAGTGCTCTCTCTAAATAAGCCACATTAAGAAGGGAAAGTTTAAAAATATAATGAGATCAACCCAAAATCTCCATTTATCTGCAGTTCTAAAAGTAAATTCCCTCATGCAATAAGGCAGCCCAGAGAGATGACCAAGCCGCAACCACAACCAGCAGTGAATATTCTGTTCCACACCCCTCAGGATTTCTTGTCTATGCGGAAAATTTTGCCATCCTTGCTGTGTCTGTCAGAAGCATGAAAACAATTGCCTGAGGTGGACAGAAAAAGATCAGGGAAAAAAAGTCTTTTTGCTGGTTTATTATTTTGTTCATCAAAACAGTTCCACTGAGGTGGTTCTGTTGGCATTATATTAGTGTAGGTTTGCTGGAAAACCCTTTCACAGGTAATAGACAAGGTCTAATGGAATAGCAGAGGGCAGAGACTACTCCATGGCTTTTCTGCTTTGGAAGGTGATTCAGCAGGGGTGGCTTTAGAGTTTTGGGTAGAAATAAATGTGATGTGAGAAAGAGCAGGAATAGCCCCCAGAGAATTAAAAAAGGCTGCAGTGGCTGCCCTGATGGATGTTCTCTGCTCACAGAGCTTCCTCAGATACCAGCATTCCTGAGCCACAGGCTCAACAGGCTCAGCAACCATTTCTGACAAGCTAATATTTTGATCATGTTAGACCACAAAAAAATCTACTTAGAATATGAGTGCCTTCATAACAAGGGCAAACAGGTAAGGATACAACACATGAAATTGTAAGAGAACCTGAAGAAGCAAGGTAGTCATTTGACTTGGGGAGACAAAACACCTTCAAGGTTTGCTTTCCCTTTTCTTTCTTCCCTCTCTTCCTCCTCCATTTCCACTTCTTTTCTTTTCTTTTCTTTTCTTTTCTTTTCTTTTCTTTTCTTTTCTTTTCTTTTCTTTTCTCTCTCCTCTCCTCATATTTCTGTGGAATATGAGATGACACGGTTGATCTAAACTCACAGTAAAATTTGATTGAATGAAGTGCAAAAATGTATTGGCACTATAAGCAGCTTTGTATTGTAATGAATTTAGAACTGATGTGTGAATTCAGGAAAAAAAGCCACAGTATTTCTGGAAATGCAAGCTCTTTCCTTTGTTTATTTGGGGTTTTTTTCTGGTTTTGGTTGGAGTTTTTTTGTTGGTTTTTTTTTTTTTTTGGTAATGCAACAATTCCTGTTAGTTAAAATACCATCTAAAGAGTCAAAACAATGTAATTTTGTATGCGATCACCATAATAAGCACATGCTATAAGTATTGAATAAAGTTCTTTGAAGAAACTGTCTCCTTGGTATATGGATCTCTGAGTTATGCCTCTAGGTTTAACAGTAAATTAAGTGAAAGGAAGTGCTGGCTAGCCATTGAAAACAGGTGTTAGGAGTGAGTAGTTTCTATATCTGGTCCAGTTACCATTTCACTCTGAACTTCAGAAAAGTGATTTCAACTCTCAGTATCTGTAAAATCAGAAATGTGCTAATATTTTCTGTTCTCCTGGGCTCACAGAAGCTTCTTTGAAAAATCCACAACAAACTGATATACATGTAAATCACAGCTGTTGAATAACTGTGATCAGCATGGGAATGGACCTGTGAAGACTTGAAGTAAGCTGGCCATTAACCACATTTCTGTCAACTATCTCTGTCTACTCAGAGACCACTCTGCTTAAAGAGGTTGGAAGAGCATGTTTCAGCCAGAGTGTTGGCTCCCAGGGCTGCAGCTGAAGGGCTGTATGGTCAGCCAGGTGATGTGCTTGTCTCTTCCAGCCCACCTGATGGGAAGTTATGGACATCTGCAGTCAGCTTCACTCCCTAGCCTCTACCTCATTTCTCTCCCCTGCCTTCTGCTGCCCAACAATTGTGTGGTTAAGCTGAAGGGAGAAGATCAGAAGTTCATAGAGGCTGACTCTCTCTAACTTTAGCTTAGACATGCCACTGAAGTTTGATGGAGTTTAATTCCTACAGGTGGCTCCAAAAGTTTCCAGCTGCAGGATTTTCCTCAGCATTTTTTCCTAGGCAGAACATAACCTACCTATTTTTACCTTTAAAGGCCAAGGAGGAACAACTAAGCAGAAAAAAAATCCATCCATCCATCCATCCATCCATCCATCCATCCATCCATCCATCCATCCATCCATCCATCCATCCATCCATCCATCCATCCATCCATCCATCCATCCATCCATCCATCCATCCATCCATCCATCCATCCATACACCCATCCATCCATCCATCCATCCATCCATCCATCCATCCATCCATCCATCCATCCATCCATCCATCCATCCCATCCATCCATCCATCCATCTTAACTATAAAGATACCACTTCTGGCTCAGCTTGTTCCCTAGCTGCTAATCACTAGAAGATATGGGAGGGCATCAGAGAACAACGGCTGCATTTTTTGGCCTTGTAATTTTTCCTAAACATCTGCTATTAGTCGCCATCAGAAGCAAGAGTCTAGAGGGATGTTAGTATTATCCAGTGTGACCATTCTTATACTTTGATATTATGTTCTGATAATTTGGGCTTACACAGCCTCAGGAAGCCAAGACATGGTAATATCTGGGCAAAAGGGCATGAATCAAACATTGCCGTCAAAGCCCATTCACTAATATTTTGGAATAAGTACATAATAAAAATGATGAAGAATCCACCCTTCAGCTTGGCTGTTTGCTGCAAATATTATAAGGGTATTAAACTAAACAATGGCTTGTACTCATCTGGCTCTCCAGATGTTTTCTATGACTCTTATTTTCTATCAATCAGTTAACCACGGTTTTTGCTTTCCTTAGCAACGTATTTCCAAATCACAATCAAAGAAACTAACGGCAAATAATAAGGGCTAGATTGTATTTGATTGCTGCTAGTTGCTCATGGGAAAGGAAACTGCAAGAAACACTGCCAATCCTTCACACTGGCAGAGCAGCCAGGAACACTTCCAGCCCCCCTGACTGCCCCCGCAGTGCTCTCCGTGCCAAAGGGGCTGAGCAGTGTCTGATGTGGAGACCCTATGGCTAGCAGTGAGGGAGACGTGCCTGATTGCTATATGGGACATGAGATACAGAATAATTTACTTCTCTTTCCACTCAGCCCTTTATTACAGCCTGCCCAACTCACTCAGAGACACAGCAGGCTTCAGTCATTTAGAGTTTATCAGTGGGTGTTTTTAGCCTGGCTCCACGAGGAAGCACAGCTCATATAATTGCTAAAAATTTTTGTACTTTTGTACCCATTGGGTAATTGTAGCTGAACCTGGCAGAAAGGTAGAGGTTCCAGAGATAATCAAGTTGGTAAGTTTTTGCGAATATAGAAAACTGAAGTGTTTCTGCTGATGGAAAGGCTGCAGCCCACGCTCGGCTCTCATTTGACACAGAGAGAATCCACCAGGGAAAAGAGACTGGATGTATGTGAAGGAAAGCTTCAGTCAGAGCTTATACCTTATTAGATATAAGGGAATCCACTCCGCAGCCAAGGCTTCTCTCCCCTATGGATTCTCCAGTGTCTGATAAGGGCAGAATTCACAGTGCAGCAACAGTATAATTCATTTAAAATGTCAGTCAGCCATGAAACACTAACTCCATTGGAAACTAGGCTTCCGGAATAATTCTGGTATTCATGGAAATACTCGTTCCCTCACATACTGCAAAGCTCCAGGAGGAATTATGGGTGTTTCTCCATTGCTTCCAGTCTCCAAGCTAGCTCTCTCAGAACTATGTCTGCCCAACAGTTAGACTGGGTCTTTCTAGGGCCCACAGCCTCTGGAGGCTTCAGAGAGGAAAGTTGTACTTCACTTCTTCTCTCAGAGCCAGGCTCATCAAGCATAACTTGTCTGAAGAATCTTATTCACAAAAGAGCTCCCNAAAAAAAAAAAAAAAAGGCCAGCTTTCTCAATGGCTTCCTGGCCAGAAAGAATTGCTGGCTGCTGAGCGCTTGTGGAAAAAAGCTCTATTGAGAAGTGTAAATGAGAATGGAATCTTTCTGAAAATCTGGATCCAACAGGGGACTATTGGCACTTGAAAGTTTGGCCCTCATTTCTTTTGAAATATGTAGCTTTTAAACGAGCAAAATCAGAAGTGATTTTTCAAAAGCCTCCTGCCTTCATTTCCCCTTATTCGCAGGTAGCACTGAAAATACTTGTGGTATTGATGTCAGGCATTATATTCAATCCAGGAAAAAAAGAAAAGGACTCATTTCAGCTGTCTGAGTGCTCAGGTTTCCTCTCGATATTGTTTTAATAACAGAATCATTAGGAAATTCCCCAATTATTTGTATTGTCTTCCCATGTTAAAAGATAGAATGTGATTTCTTAATTTCAACGTTATTATTGAATAGAAATAGCTATTCCCTGCAGAATGAATGGATTATTCCAATCCACTCAGGGATCAGCATTATTTCTGGCTGCTACATTTCCCTGGGAATGCATACTAACGTATGATAGGTATTTGACAGCGGTATTAAAAAAGTAAGAAAGGAGAGAGACATATCAAGTAATTCGATTAGTGATAAAGAGCGAGCAGGAGATCAGCACCTGGAAGCACATGCAAGTTCTCCCATCAGAGAGAATCCTATGTAAAACGTAACAATTCTGACACCCGATCTTGGCAGAATGTAAGTCAGCGCTGATTTGTCACAGATTTGCATGGGAGCAGGGCTTCAATGACAAAGAAAGCAAAATTTGCTTCCCAAATAGCTACACGGTGCTGTTTGACTTCAATAGGTGTTGCAAATACATGCTGGGAGTTAGACTTTGGCTCTGCTAAAAGTCAAGGTTGCAGGAGATTGCACTGAGATTGTAGGCAGGACAGATCAGATATTACACAAGCAAGAAGGAAATACAAACCTCGCAGAATTAACATATATTGTCATATTCTATTAAAGTTTTCTGTAAGGCTAGATCAGATTAAATGCATTGAATCACAGTCATCCTACAGCATATGAAAATATTGTCATGGATAGAATTTTTCATTAGCGAATAAAATGCAGAATAATGAACAGTAGACAAAAAAGAGAGAAGATGTAAAGCCAATCAAAGGAAGGGCAGATGTTTAAAAAGTCTTTTGCTATTCAGGATTGTGATCCAACAAAAGCAATTATGTTTCTGCTTTCTCAATTTCAAAACAGCAGAAAAGAGCTTTGAGGTTTTTCCAGTGCTTATGGTCTATCTCCACACCGTTAACTGAACAGAAGGTAACATAATACCAAACATAGCCAAAGGCAACTGATTCCATGCAAAGCTTATAATTTGGGACATCCAGTGAGTTAAAGGGGATGGTAATCAAGAAGGAGATAGATATATATACTCAAAAATTGCCAAAGAAATCTATAAGAAGCCTAATTAAATTCTCTTATAAATCTGGAAGAGGAATAATAAAAAGAAAACTAAATCAATGCCTACAGGTGGAAATTTCACTTGGTAATTGCCCTCTGAACTCATGAGAAAGATAATGTGTGGAATTTTGTTGAGTAATGGCTGGCACGTGACTGCAGAAAAACAATAGAGTCTCCTGGCAAAATACTGTATATTAGTTTTGCTGAAAATTTTATTGTGTTATTTTTGAATGGGTAAATATCTGAGCTGTAATTATAAATACAGTGCATCACACTTCTTCTCCAGTATCCCTAGCCATGCACCTAAACGAAAGTAATGAAGTTGAATATGGGAATCTTCACTGAATGCCGTATATGTATGACCCAATATGCAACAGAACAGAGAGGAACATGACAGAATAGCAAGGGAAAATATTAAATGCCAGTCATTCTATATTGTGAGAGAAAAACTTTCTTAATAATACAATACTCTTCCTTTATTGATGCAGGTCTGATGTAAAAAGATGCTGCTTGCTAGTCAGAGTAGCACCTAATAAAAATGCTGAAGGTTGCATTTCATCCTTTGCAGTAGTCATACAACTTATTAAAACTGTGCCATTTTTCCCATACAGTTTGTCTCCTCTTTCTCTGATTCTTGTTCTGCTGTGCTATTCAAACAATGCAGAATACTTCCATTTTCCTTGACTCCCTCACCAAGGGAAGAGGAGGAGGAAGCATAAAATCTCATTTTTGCAGGTAAGTGGGTAGAACTTCTTCAAGGACCATAGGAAGAACCTGAGCACGATCCCAAACAGTCTCTTACATGCCTAAAATACAACTTAGGCACAATGTAGGTGCATACTGAAGGTCACACAGAAAATCCCGCCAATCTCGATTAGGTGTCTCCCAGGCATATATGTTGCTGGATGTCACTTCCTTAGGTGGCCAATACAGTCCTATTGTATGTGTCCAGCCACTCTCACTCACAGCCAGCTCAAGCAAAAAGGTGTGCAACCCTCCTGCAGGCAAAGGAGTTGGGGGCCTGCTTTCCAATGTAGCAGAAAGTGCTAAGGTACAGCGAATGTGAGGACAAAGCCTGGAGCAGGTCCTGAGGGCTCAGGAGAACAAGACTCTCAGTCTTGCCAGAGAAATAAAGAATGAGATGCACCAATTGCTGCCCCAAGACACAGGCTTCTGCCTCATTTTCCTGGTCTCTGTCTGAAGCAAAGTAGTGCTATCATGTTTTTGTTTGGTTTGGGTTGAGTCTGGGGTTTTTTTTTGCAACATGTGGCAGAAAACGCAACAGCCTGCTTGTTTTACATTTTGAACTGGCCCTGCTACAGGGTTACATAGTTAAACCATTCCTGTTCCCTTCCAAAAGCTAGTTCTCCCTACCTCATATCCTGCAGGGTCAGAACCTATGGGGTTTGCTCCAAAGGTCCACAGGACCATAACATAGGACTACTCTGGGTTTTGACAGCAGATGAGAGCCCTCCTGCTTATTTTCTGGGGCGCATGGTGCTAACTAGAAGCTTTTGAACATGAAGGGGTGTAGTTTCGTTACTCAGGATCAGCTTACAGCAAAGCAGTTCCCCATCTGGCTTGGAAAAAGGACAAAACAGGCTCACCTCCATCTGCAAAAGAGCATGTCAGCATAGTCTCATATACTCTTAGTCTCAGTGTTCTCAGCCACTTCCTTTCAAACACGACAACCGCTGTCTGCTCTTTGTGCAATTGCCTGGCAGCTTGAATGCTTTGGGAAACAAAAGTTTTCAGTTCTCTTGATTTTCGAGGTCCCTTAAGGAGACTCTCACTGAGAAAGAGAAGGTAGCAGGGAAGAAGACCACATCCTACTTTGCACTGAAATGCGCACCAGTGCGGTCAAGGAGTCTATAGCTGCACAGCTCACAGAGCAAAGGTGAGGCACTGTTTTAACATTGCATGTAGATAGGGAGGGCCAAACTTCAGGGTTCAGAGCCTCTCATTCTCAGTGGGAATACTTATTACCTGCACTATTCATGGCACTCTTTTCTGCTACCTCTGACTCTGTGGTCTGTGCTTTCTGCTGCATAGTGACCCAGATAGCAGAGAAAACAAAAGCTCTCTCTTCGCTGTTCCCATTCTCACCTACACCCTTCTGACAAAACTACTATCTCTACATTATTGTAGAATCTGCTGAGATAGGGCTCGAGTCCCACTTCTGGGGCTCATATTCAACTGGTTATTAGCTAAGAGTGGTATCACCATGAACCTCATCCCAAAGAAGAAAATAAACAAGCCACCTGTCTTCAAATGTGCAAGTAAGATAGCTAAACACAGGACAGCTTGGTTCAGGAGCTGACATTCAAAGATACACTTACCTGCAGCTCTGATGTGGAGCAAAAGTCCTCTTACTGGACTAAGTGACATACTAAGCTTGCTGCGCCCATGCTTAGGGTAGATTCACATTGGTGAGTACAGACAGACATGTCTGCTCCATCTGTGATCCTGGACAAATGAATATATGGCATTATTGTCCCAGAGATTCGTCTTATGAGCTTAGGTCCAGAACTTTAGCTGTATGGGCATAGACAGGAGCAGGCAGAGGTCTCACCGTACCAATCTTGAAATGGTTTCTTTTTAAGTGCTAGATTTCACCAGTCAGTATCAAGGGAATTTAAGCTTTTTCGACTTGCATATTTCCTATACCTTAACTCATGCTTATGACCAAACCCAGGAATTTACTTACTGCTGATATTGAAAGGTAGAATGCCACTTCCTAGGCTGAATCTTCGAATTTTTGGGTCAGTGGAGACCCTGTGTGGGCAGCTTGTGTGGACACACTTGAATTCTATTGAGGGCCAGCTGTTAGCACAAGAGTGTGAGTGGTGGCTTAGACTGACCTTTGCCCAGGTTATAATGGGCTATTATAACAGCCATTTAACCTGTGTCCTATGTCCTTGAAAGCCAGGCTCTGTGATGACACAAAGTGAGAGGTCAGTATTCAGCAAGGAACCTGCTGCTCCTCCAAGGATCAGCAGTCATCCCCACAGTTACCCAGTGACAGCAGCATCCAGCTATGGCTCTTCCACATGTTTTACATCTTTGCCTCCTCTCTTATAGCTTGAAAAGCCCTGGGAACCTGAACTTCTTGAGGCAACAAAGCTGGATTCTGGGACACTGCAAGGCACCTTGGTTTGTCCCATGTGTGGTATGCTGTCACGTTCCAAATATGCCAGACACTCAGAAGCTTGGGCTGAGAGACAGAAGCAAATATCTGAATGGTGGTGGTAAAAAAAAAAAAATCAAAACCACAAAGAAACAGCACATCAAGACTCCCCCTCAACACATAGTTACCACCTCATTGCTGAGATAGGTTTACTCTCTTCCTCTTTCACTCCAGTGAATGCAGGACTCTGCTTCCTCACCAGCCTGCCTGATGGTTCACTGAGAAGGACATGTTCCTCCTGACAGTGTAACAAGTGGCACCAGTTGAGAAGTGGTTTAAAAAGCCATCCTTTACTACCTCTCAGAAAATAGTTGGTGCCTTCAAGCAGAGAAACCTGCCAGAGTACATGCCATTTGTATCACAGCGTCAGGGGAGTCACAAAGCTCATCAGGAGAAATCCATAGGCAAACATCCAGTGTACACAGAGCTTTAAGGGTCTTGCTCAGCACTGTGAATTTTGATTCAAGAGCTAAGCACCCCCTTCCAGGTATCACATAGCTGGCTGAGGACTGCTATTAGGTGAGATTTTCTGCTGATCAGGGTAAAGAGGTGGATGCACTCAGCTGTGTCTAGAAGTTTGTCCCCCTTCCCCTTTTCTCCCTTTCCCCAGATGTTACAGCCCAATCAGTTTTGCAATTTAACTGTCTGATTGCTTCTTGACTTCCAGAGAGTGATTCAGGTTTAAACAGAAAAGCCTTTGGAGTTGGTCTTTTCTGCGTGGCTTCTTGGATTGTCCCAGGCAAATTGCACTGGGTAAAGCTTAGAGAAACAGCTAGAGAGCTCATTTTAGCTTTTTATTTCTGGGACAGGTTAGCTATTGCCTCCATGAGGGTCTTGAAAATGGAAAGGAAAATACAGAAATACCTCAATTGTACCCCTGCTCTGCCCCCACTAGGCTCTTCTAAATGGTTTCTGTAGGAACAGATGGCATAGGAATTGGCTCTGTCAGCTTTGTATGAGCTAGAAACTCCCTCATGCCAAGGGAATCCTTGAATGGGGAGATTCAGCAGCTCCCCAGCTCTTTTGAAGTGGGTCAAAATGATTCAAGAATCTGGCCTGTTGCAGCCTCATTTCCACTGAAAATCATTCCAAATTGAGGGGGTGAGGAGTGGTGAGAAGATAGAGAATAAAATTTCAAAGAGGATCAAAATATGCCATTTTAGCTTTTGTATGTATAAACACGCATAATATGACATTTTGTTTAGACAGTTATTTAAAAAGAAACTTACAATCTTTTTAATTAACACGAATGCAAAGGAATAGGCTATAAATATGAATACAGGAAGGTAGGAGTTGACAGCACACAGCCTTCCAGACAATCTTTTTTTCAGTTGTTATGAGGTATAATAAAATTTTGTTTTCCTTTGCAAATTTTCCGTAATGATTATGTTTGTTTTAGGTAACAAATTAACTGTAGGTGACATTTTTTTTCCATGTATCATATCATGTGTCAGAAGCCCTCACCTTACAGCTAGAGTGGGAACAGTGAATGAGATTAAAGGATGAAAGAGAAACAGAGAGCAAGATCACCATATAGGCAGACCGTACCTGAATGGTGGATGTAATATACCGTCTAATTTATGCTGCTGCCGCTATTAAAACATCTCTGGCTCCAAGTCTCATTACCTTACCTCACCTTACCTCTGCCATTCCACTGCTGCCCACTTCGCTTTACCTCTGCTGCCTGTCTGCCTGACTCGTGAAATGCTAAACAATTTTGATATTTACCTGTTTATGATTAAATTGCAAAATGATCTGTTTAGTTCTGTTCTAAATTAAGGTCTACATTAAATGTCATAGCATTTATCTTTTATAAAACGAGACAGCAAGGACACTAATTTCCCAGGCACTCAATCACTGCCTGCTGCCACTGGAGAGAGTGGCTGTGGAGGCGCGTGCCCGCCATTCACAGCCGGCTTGACAGCGCCCAGGCGGAATCATAAAAGTCAATTAATCATTAAAAGCTGTTACCAGCCCGTATTGAACCGCTGTGGCACAAAATGTTAATCAGCCCCACATCAATACCATAAATTCCTGCAAATTGAAGCGGTCGATCACGCCGAGGCCCGGCAGGTCGATGGGAGGGCGCAAGGCCTCTCTGCCAACATGGTGGCTGGGCAGCCGCCCCATCCCGTGCTGGCCCGCTGGGGCTGAGCAGGTGCCGATGCATCACCGCCCCTGATGGGTCTGTCAATAACAGCAAGCAGGGGAGGGCAGCCCTCACAATTTAATCGCTTGAGGCGCCGTGTGTCGCTGCATATGTGGCAGCTTAAAAGCAGGGCCAGGTCAGTTGCTGCCCAGGGACAGGATGGGGTGGCTGGCGCCGTGTGCCATTAACCCGGGCGCTGCTGTGGAAGGAGTCACCTGGAGTTCCCTGGCTTAGCAAACTGTTCCCTGCTGAGTTATAATGTTACTCATGAATGGTTCTGGAGTTGTTCATTAATTCCGTGTGGGCCCAGGGATCGTGTTTTTTATAGCCTCTGGTGCACGGCTGCCAGGCACCCATGAAATGGGGCACATGGAGGTGTAGACAAAAGGGGAAGGTTGCTTCTGCCTTGGCACCTGCCTAACACTTTTCCCCACATAACTATTGCTGCCATGGAAGTATGAGCAGTACAAGTGAGCTGCCCCTACAGAAGAGAGCTGCCCCTGTGGAGAGGTCACTTTGGGACTCTCCTTCTCAAAGCAACCCTATGTCTTTCAGTGCTGGCTGCACCAAAGTCTTGATGTAACTTCCTCTCCACCCTCATTCCCAGGGCCAAGGAAGACTCCTGGACTTCCCACCCAGGCATGCAGAACAGACTGGGCCAAGCAGAAGACTCTCTAGAAGAGAAGTGAGTGCCATGGAAAGGACTACATCCCAGGGGAGAAGGACTTGGTTCCCTGAAGGAATCACAGCAATGCCCCTGCTGCCTTCTGCTGCTGCTTCTCCTGGGAGGGGAGAGATCCCTGCCTACCATCCACAGGGCTGCTGAAGGCTTGGTTGAGCCCAATCCATTTATCTCCTATTACTGTTATTAAATCTGACCTGAAGTGGGGGGAAAATAGCATTTTTAATATTGCAGAATATTAAGAAACCTCTTTAGAGATGAAAGAAATGCCCGGTACTGTTACTCTGGGGAAGGATTGTGTTCCACTGGTTTCATTGTCATTTAAGGTAGAACATAAAGGTTAATGCTGAATAAAATAATACTCATGTTGATTATTTTAATAGTCTCAAAGTATAACTTTTTCCCTGGACTGCAGTTATCTAATCCATGTGCTGTACATGCTCCAGCAGTATTTTGTATTTTTCCACAGCACAGATATGATGGTTCCATTAAGTTCAGGCTGAGAAGCTATTGTGTGTATCTCTAATACAATCGTTCCACACTCTATGGAAAATGGAAAATATACGGATCTACAGACATGCTAATTCCCAAGATTTGTACATTTTCAAAGATTAATAAAAAAGTCTATCTTATTATTATCCGAGTTATAGGAAACATCAAAATAAATTAAGAATCCTACAGCAAAGAAATCTCCTATTCAACATATTAAGACAGGATGATGTTATGAGTGTTCAAACAAAGGTAATACAGTCCCTCTATTTAATTGTCCTGACACCTTGCTCAGTTCTTCCAGCTATACTCTGAGACCTAAAAAACCCCTTTCACTGTTATTAATTGTATTCCTTTTTAAATGTAATGTCATATTGCTGTGGACTGAGCTAATGAAACATACTCATATTACCAAAATAGGTATATTTCTTCTTTTACAACGCATTCTATCAAAACCGTCTGCTAAAGCCATTGTGTTAAAGACCTTTCATAGAGCTTTATAAAGAATATCTCAACTACTCCAACATTTCTATTACATGGTCATTAAAATGCCCAAGAGAACTAAACAATATAGTGTGGATCCAGTATAAGACTTTAGAAACATTATTAATTCCTGCCACTGATTTATGTTAATACTAATGCTAGATAACATGCTATGGCTACTAAACAGCTACTGAATATCAATTCACACAAAGACAGTCCCTGTCCTCTCTGTGAAAGCTGCACTCTTCCGTTATAATGAGAGCCTGAATTATTTATCTCTCTTTATCCTACAGTAGTTCACTTTACCACAATCACTTTTTCCCTCCCTGTTTCTACCACACATAAATGCATGTAAACATGACATAATAACAGCTACTATCTTTGCCTGTTTCAGCCACATGAGATCAGTCAGAGGATGGAAGCAAAAGTATTGCCCAGTGCTGAGCAGGAACAGGATATGAGGTTGCCTAAATGACACCTCTACCTGAGTGCCCTTCAGTATTTTTAAATGCAGGTCCAATGTAAATCACAAACTGAGCAATACAGAAGACTTCCTTGCTGATAGTTTCCACTGCTGGCAGCTTGTCTCAGGTGCCCACTGCTTTTCGCAGCTCTGGCTGGGTGTGAACAGCTCCTCCGCAGCACGTGCACAGGCTCTGCTCACTCTGAATGAGACTCCAGGCAAAGCCAGCAGGGTGGGCAGGATCAACTACTGGTCCATTTTGGATACTTATGCAAGAAATCAATTGCAGAATATTCTGAGTCACAGAATATTCTGGTTGGAAGGCACCCACAAAGACCAAGTGCAGCTCTTAAGTGAATGGCCCATTCAGGGATCAAACCCACAACCATGGCATTGTTGGCACTATGCTATAACCAACTGAGCTAATCTCATCTTTTTCCTAATCAAGAACAGAGATATTGCCAAAGCTCTTCAACATGAGGGGTGAGTACTGCATCCACAGTGTTGCTGAGCAGTCTGTGGCATTTCTGTCGGAGTACTTTTAATCTCTCTGTAACACCTGTTCTGTAGTCTTTAGTGCTGGGATTATGCATTATTGATCAGAATGCATTTTTCTCCCTTCATATGTGGCACATGTAAGCTGAATTCCATCTGTGATCTCTGTATGCTGCAGCCCTACTACTTGCTGTCTCAGTCTGCACTTTGACTGGCCTTGGCTCATCCAGGCAGGAGAAATCCAGCTCTGCTGAATTAGTTCTGAGAATCCCTCTGAAGAGTTCTTTGGGGAGGATCTGTTTTCCTGCTTCCAAAATAAAAAAGCTCACACTGCATCCAGGACATTATTTCAGCAGTAGGACACCAACACATCTCACCAGTTCCTCCATGTCTTTTGCAAGCAGCAGTGAAAAGGATGTTCTTGGTCATGGCAGCCATCCTACAAGCATCGATGTGGAGGCATGCAAATTCCCATTGTACCCAGGCTTCAAACAGAGTTCACAACTGCATGTTTCTTGCCATAAGGAGCTGCAGAATGCCATTTTACCTGGTGATGGGACATGTAGGAACTCGATCTGAGCTGCTAAGCATCTATAAGGGCAGCAGAGTAGCATGCTGTAAATGGAGGATGGTTAGCTACAGAAAGAGCAAAAAAAGCCATTCATGGAAATTTGAACCACATCTCAGCTGATGAGGAAGATGACTATTGTTATTCTCAGGGAATGCTGAGGAAGGGGTTGAAAAGGTTATTTAGAAATGTACAACCCAAATTGCTTTTGCTAGACAGTTTGAAGTAGGAATAATGGAAAACAGAAAGATAGTTCACAAGGCAGCATGTGCCATTTGTAAGAATCTGGTACTCCGCTACCTGTAGGTATTGGAAGCACAAAGCTTAGACTCCATAAGGACAGTTAGAGGACCTATAGCATTTCCGTATTCTTGACCTCTCAGTTACAAATTAGTTGAGAGGCATATTTTTCCACTGTGCTTTTAACTCTTATTCACTGTGCTGTTTCACTACCAGTGCCACTCAGCTACTACGACGTCTCATGATGGGTTTTTCCACAGCCCTTGCTTGTCCAAGGCTCTGGAAGTGCCTTAGGTCTGGACAGGTAAACCTATCAAGGTCAACAGAACCAGCATTTTAACCACTATCCATCTTAGTGACTCTTTTGCTGCCAATTTCAGCCACCATGTAAAGCGCATAAATTTTTCGCCAGAAAAAGACTGGAGTAGAAATAGTAGGTGATATTTTTATCAACACCCTTTCCCCTTACTTCCTTTAAAGAGATGGATTAGGCAGAATCATTTGTGAGTAAGTATGACTGTGTGGATATTTGAAACCACAGAAGTGGGTATATATGTGTTATTAAAAGCCAGGGTCACTGTAAGGACTTGAATCTCAACAAGAACTCTTGTGGTGAGCTCTGAAATACTTCTTTCACTAGAAGGATGTGAACAGGGCGTTTGCTGTTGGGCTACAGGAGAGGGAACTTCAGAGTACAACTGTGGAATCTGAAGAAGGAGACTCCATTTGGCTGTGCTGCTGACCCACACTAGCTCTTTCCCCTCTTCCTGCATCTGGTTTACTTTGCACACATCTTCTTGGTAAGCTAGTGATGTCTGCTGGATAATGACCTGCAGGCTCCTGAAACTGAAAGGGAGGGGACAAGGACATCCCTGACAGGGAGGCAGAAATGAGTGAAGAGGATGGAGCAGAAGTGGCTCACAAACAGTATGGGCTCCTGAGTCTATGTGCATGGGGAGCTTTGGAAGCAATGACCATATACTGTGAACCAACTCTTTTTTTTAAGCAAGGAAGCCTAGCCCTGCACTGTTCAGTGATATTATTGATATGGTGTCTCAGAGGTGGACTCTGGATTCTAATTAGTCATAATAATTAGTAAAGTTCAGTACCGCAAAGATGGTATTTTAATTTAGGAAAACAGAAGGTCAGATTTTATGTGTTATAAATTAATCTGACTCCAAGCCTTTCAGTACCACACTATAATTTCTGGTATCTGATATACTGGTTATGGTTGCAGTGGCTATCAAGACAAATAATTTTTCTTTTGGGGAGCAAAGGTATAGAGGTAGATTTTAACCTTTCATGGCAGTCTAAACCTAGAGTAATTCAATTGAGTTTGAAGGATTTACACCAGATTGTAAGAAATGAGGTCAGAATCAAGACAGTAAAGCAGTGCCATTTAGCATCTATCAGAGCTGATGAGGACTTACCTTATAACACTTAAAACCATGGGTACTTTAGTCAGATAGGGAAATGCACTTTTGGAGTCCAATTTAACAAAGTCTAATTTCAAAAACTGAAGCCCTGTTCTCCTAATCTGAGTGACTTTAGATACATATGGGAATATCAAAACATGATTGCCCTGAAACTCAATCTTCTTCTTTTTAATTAAAGAAAGAATCCTATCTTAGTCACCTGAGAATCTGAAAAATAGTCTAAGTATTTGACACTCAGAAAAACTTTTAACAGATAAATTATGATGACAAGAGACAAAAACTACCATCAAGAGTAAAACTAAAGTTAAAATAAAACTAAAGATGCTCTAAGAATTTAGGAAAAATAAGCTAATCAATCCTGATCTTAAAATTCTTCCTTCAAGCCAAAAATAATATGTTGCAGGATTTAAGTTATAGAAAGTCATGACTAGATCTCTACTCTTGTAAATCAGCGAAGCTTCACTGATTTTAATGGAGCTGCACTAAGATATGTTAGATAAGAATCTGATTCTCAATTTTAATGTATTTTTTTTCCTAATCAACAAACAAAATACAGTTTTTACGTTAATGTAGAATCATAGAGTCCTAGAATGGTTTGTGTTGGAAGGGACTCTTGAAGGTCATCTGGTACAACCTCCCTGCAATGAGAAGGCATCTTCAATTAGCTCAGGTCACCCAGAGCCCTGTTAAACCTGACCTTGAACGTTTTCAGGGATGGGGCATCTAGAAATCTGTTCCAGTGTTTCACCACTTTCATCATTCAAAACATCTTCCTTATATCTACTCTGAATATACCCTCCTTGAGATTAAAACCATTACCCCTTGCCCTATAGCAACAGGCCCTACTAAAAAGTATGTTCTCCTCTTTCTTATACATCTCCTTAAAGTACAGAAAGGCTGCNGGTCATCTGGTACAACCTCCCTGCAATGAGAAGGCATCTTCAATTAGCTCAGGTCACCCAGAGCCCTGTTAAACCTGACCTTGAACGTTTTCAGGGATGGGGCATCTAGAAATCTGTTCCAGTGTTTCACCACTTTCATCATTCAAAACATCTTCCTTATATCTACTCTGAATATACCCTCCTTGAGATTAAAACCATTACCCCTTGCCCTATAGCAACAGGCCCTACTAAAAAGTATGTTCTCCTCTTTCTTATACATCTCCTTAAAGTACAGAAAGGCTGCGATAAGATCTCCCTGGAGCCTTCTCTTCACTGCTGTACACCAGTTCTCTCAGTCTTCCCTCACAGTAGAGGTGATCCAGCCCTCTAATGTAATTTTGTGGGCAGGGTCTCATCACAGTGGAGTAGAGAGGGAGAATCACCTCCCTTGATCTGCTGGCCTCACTTCTTTCAATGCAGACCAGGATATCATTGGTTTTCTGAGCTGCAAGCACACCTTGCCAGATCTTGTCCAGCTTGTCATCCAAGAAACATCTGTCTTAAGCCCTTTCTGTTCCTCACTAATAACCCAGTGTTTCTTTTGTTCCAGATCTCTCAGTTTCTCTGTTATAACAGTTTTAGAAGTAAGAAAAATCTTTGATAAAACAATTAATTTAAATCAAATTCTGCAACTTTGATAAAGTATGCGTCTTCTACAACACATTGCATCACCTTCTCCTGACTTCGAAGGAGAACTAAGGAAGGCTAAAGGACTAATCTAAAGGCATAATTTTTCTGGCGCCATTCAGGCTAACATACATAGGAGTGCACATGCAGTCACATACCCTATATTGCCTGATGGGCTTTTGTTAGGAAAGTTTTATCGAGCACAACTTGCTTTTCCATTTCTGAAGTGTGTTCATCCCCAAGAAGGTTGTATTGAAAAAACAGAAATTGAATACAGCTGAGATAAACAGATCACACTAATATTAACACTCCTCTGATCCCTGTGGGCAAAAGCTAAAAAAGAATTTCAGGCTCTGGGCTGATTCTGTGAGTACTCTGCAGAGACTTGTGCTTCCAAGGAGCAGCGACTGGTGCAGACCGTGGTTCCTCAAGTTGTCCTTCAGTGCCAGAGCAGGAGTTCTGGGCAGTGCTGGCAAAACTTCCTCCACAGCCAAACAGCAAACAAGGTGGGGGATGGACGATCTGCTTTTCCCACCATATGAATTCCCTGAACTGCTGTATTTCATGGCCACATAAACACCTGGCTAAGCAAAGCATTGCAATGATGCGGAGCTGGAAATGAGTAGTTGAGGGGCTGGAGGGTCAAGAGCTACTTAAGGTCATCTAAATAACACCAAATTTGTCACCAAATAAGAAGCCACACAATCTGCTACACAATCTGCCACACCATACCACACTAAACTTTCAAGAGCCGTTCCACAGCCTGAATTACAGACGAGAAGCAAACAGGAAGCATAGACAAATGGTGGAGTTCTGGCATCCTATGCCAAACCAATTAAGCAGTCAGGCCCATCGGTAAAATTGTCTGGAAAGAAAACAGCTTTGTGCCCTTCCTGGGTACAGCACAAAGAGAACTGGGAATACTGCGGGGCTGGAAGGAGACCCAAGCCAACCAGAAAAATTGCAGTGTGGTGGCTACACTGAGTTCTGTCCCCTCAGTGCCCTTGGTTTTACAGGTGTAGAGGTCCCCAGATCACTTCATAATAACTTTTCACTGAGAGCAACGAAAATGAAATCCATGTAGTTTTTCTCTCATTGACAGTGAAGCTTTTAAAACTTCGGCATGTAGATATGCAACCCTATTTTGTGCTGTATTCTTTTCCATTTGCAAGTCTGGTTTATGGTCATAGCAATGGTAGGAGAAGGACAGAATGCCCCTTATATTTTAACCATCAGGTTGCCATTGTGAACATTAAATAGCATCCTGACTGCTTCAAAATAAAAAGCACCAGCAAATATTTAATGCAATACANACTCTTGTAAATCAGCGAAGCTTCACTGATTTTAATGGAGCTGCACTAAGATATGTTAGATAAGAATCTGATTCTCAATTTTAATGTATTTTTTTTCCTAATCAACAAACAAAATACAGTTTTTACGTTAATGTAGAATCATAGAGTCCTAGAATGGTTTGTGTTGGAAGGGACTCTTGAAGGTCATCTGGTACAACCTCCCTGCAATGAGAAGGCATCTTCAATTAGCTCAGGTCACCCAGAGCCCTGTTAAACCTGACCTTGAACGTTTTCAGGGATGGGGCATCTAGAAATCTGTTCCAGTGTTTCACCACTTTCATCATTCAAAACATCTTCCTTATATCTACTCTGAATATACCCTCCTTGAGATTAAAACCATTACCCCTTGCCCTATAGCAACAGGCCCTACTAAAAAGTATGTTCTCCTCTTTCTTATACATCTCCTTAAAGTACAGAAAGGCTGCGATAAGATCTCCCTGGAGCCTTCTCTTCACTGCTGTACACCAGTTCTCTCAGTCTTCCCTCACAGTAGAGGTGATCCAGCCCTCTAATGTAATTTTGTGGGCAGGGTCTCATCACAGTGGAGTAGAGAGGGAGAATCACCTCCCTTGATCTGCTGGCCACACTTCTTTCAATGCAGACCAGGATATCATTGGTTTTCTGAGCTGCAAGCACACCTTGCCAGATCTTGTCCAGCTTGTCATCCAAGAAACATCTGTCTTAAGCCCTTTCTGTTCCTCACTAATAACCCAGTGTTTCTTTTGTTCCAGATCTCTCAGTTTCTCTGTTATAACAGTTTTAGAAGTAAGAAAAATCTTTGAGAAAACAATTAATTTAAATCAAATTCTGCAACTTTGATAAAGTATGCGTCTTCTACAACACATTGCATCACCTTCTCCTGACTTCGAAGGAGAACTAAGGAAGGCTAAAGGACTAATCTAAAGGCATAATTTTTCTGGCGCCATTCAGGCTAACATACATAGGAGTGCACATGCAGTCACATACCCTATATTGCCTGATGGGCTTTTGTTAGGAAAGTTTTATCGAGCACATCTTGCTTTTCCATTTCTGAAGTGTGTTCATCCCCAAGAAGGTTGTATTGAAAAAACAGAAATTGAATACAGCTGAGATAAACAGATCACACTAATATTAACACTCCTCTGATCCCTGTGGGCAAAAGCTAAAAAAGAATTTCAGGCTCTGGGCTGATTCTGTGAGTACTCTGCAGAGACTTGTGCTTCCAAGGAGCAGCGACTGGTGCAGACCGTGGTTCCTCAAGTTGTCCTTCAGTGCCAGAGCAGGAGTTCTGGGCAGTGCTGGCAAAACTTCCTCCACAGCCAAACAGCAAACAAGGTGGGGGATGGACGATCTGCTTTTCCCACCATATGAATTCCCTGAACTGCTGTATTTCATGGCCACATAAACACCTGGCTAAGCAAAGCATTGCAATGATGCGGAGCTGGAAATGAGTAGTTGAGGGGCTGGAGGGTCAAGAGCTACTTAAGGTCATCTAAATAACACCAAATTTGTCACCAAATAAGAAGCCACACAATCTGCTACACAATCTGCCACACCATACCACACTAAACTTTCAAGAGCCGTTCCACAGCCTGAATTACAGACGAGAAGCAAACAGGAAGCATAGACAAATGGTGGAGTTCTGGCATCCTATGCCAAACCAATTAAGCAGTCAGGCCCATCGGTAAAATTGTCTGGAAAGAAAACAGCTTTGTGCCCTTCCTGGGTACAGCACAAAGAGAACTGGGAATACTGCGGGGCTGGAAGGAGACCCAAGCCAACCAGAAAAATTGCAGTGTGGTGGCTACACTGAGTTCTGTCCCCTCAGTGCCCTTGGTTTTACAGGTGTAGAGGTCCCCAGATCACTTCATAATAACTTTTCACTGAGAGCAACGAAAATGAAATCCATGTAGTTTTTCTCTCATTGACAGTGAAGCTTTTAAAACTTCGGCATGTAGATATGCAACCCTATTTTGTGCTGTATTCTTTTCCATTTGCAAGTCTGGTTTATGGTCATAGCAATGGTAGGAGAAGGACAGAATGCCCCTTATATTTTAACCATCAGGTTGCCATTGTGAACATTAAATAGCATCCTGACTGCTTCAAAATAAAAAGCACCAGCAAATATTTAATGCAATACAAAAATTAGAAAAGTCTGGAGTTGTCTCTCATTTGCTAACCTTAATCATATCAACCTGTTCACGTACATGAGTGTATCAAATGCCAAAAGCCTGCTGGGAACCCATCCCTTTGCCAGCTGGTATGCACTGTAGTTGATCAGGACTCTTTTTTGTATGGGAAGCAATGAAAGAGCATCTACAGCCTTTTGACAAAAAAAGGTGAAAACCAGCAAACACAACTGGAATTTTCTGAGAACGAGCACACACACTGTGTGTTGCTTTATTTTCCCACAAACAGGGGGAGAGACAATAGGATGCAGCCTGTGAAAGCCATGCTTATCTAGGACAATATCACTGAGGCATAATATATTACTGCAGAGAAAGCACATATACTTCCAGTTTTCACCAGGAAAGAAGCTAACAGTTAGTCTGAGTACGCAGAGCAAGCCATATAGATGGACAAGGAATTTTGTTACCAAATGTTCATCACCCCTTGAAGAAGTTATGTGCTTTGTTGCACAGTGGCATCATTTTCTTTCCCCACAGAAAGTGGAAAGAAATTCAGCACAGTGGAGGAGCAGATCAGCAAGCAAGGGGCCCAGAGTTATGCCTACAAATGTCCTCTGCAGCCCTTGAGAAGGAAGAGGGAAAGGGGGCCTGTAATTCCTGCCTGGCTCATTAAACGTGCTCTGAGCCATCCTGCTGAATGCCTTTTTCTTCCTGCAGCTGAATCAATTTTTGACTGAAAAAAGAGTAAGAGTAAATTTTACACTAGAAACTTTCTCTTAAAATAAAACATTGGTGAAAGATAAGTGGGATGATACATAATATTAGTGTTTTAGACTAAGATTGAATTTAGACACATGGGCTTAAATTTTCTTCTCACTTCACTGGTCTTGCTGCTTTCAGCCTTGCCCACTCTTTTCGCTCCTGACCAATATGCCAGCAGCTGTTGCCCTTCTATTGCTGCTTTTCCCTGGGTAGGTGAAGTGAGGTCTCTTTTAGCACTGAATTCTGCACTAAATAAAAATCTGCCTTTTTAATAATGAATCCTTCCCATTGTCTCAGGGGCCACACACACAATTAAGAACAATATGAAATTTAATTAACACAGGATAATAATAAGGGTATGAATGTCACAGGGAACTCTGAATACAGACCCCCCACAGCAAATGATTTGGGAACTAGAGTGAAAGCCAGCTGCTAACACTCAGGTCCCAGATACCCAAGTGGCATTTCAACACCTGACCTCAAGTATCAAGGTACTGGAAGGAAAGAAAAAATGATTGCCAAGCAATTAGAACACAAGTGCTGCAGATCTGTATAGGGTAATGCTATAACAGGGAGTTATACCCATAGGTGGTGATGGAGAGACTGGTGTCTGGGCAATAAGAGCTCTGAATGCCTGCAGCCTGCCTGAGGGGGACACCACAGGTCACATTAAAGGGACATTTCTCAAAGGGCTCTCCTGTGCTAGTCACTATGATGGTCACAGGACTGTCCTTTAAACTGCAAACCCCACTTCTGGTCACATAAGGTGTTATCTGTTTTGCCATGCTTGTCTACATCCAGAGTGTAATCTGCAGTCCTGCAGTACCTTCAGACATTGCTTGGGAACACCAAAGAGTACCCCTTAAGTAGCATCACAAGTACACTTTTTATTACCAAACCAAAAAGGCTACTTCAAGATAAAAGGGTAGAGAGTCGAGAAAGGAAAGAAACAACTGCTGCAGATAGCACTTTCATTAGGGGAAAACACTCACTTTCTAAGATTTAGATAAATCTTCATTACAAAATCCAAGCACAAAGGTAGACATCTGAAGTGTGGTTAAAGTATTTCCATCCTCTTGCTTCTCCTGCCTTTTTCCCTCTCCCAAAGGAGCCAACACAGATCTGGCAGTGCACACTGGCTGAGAAATGGGCTTCTATTCCTTAGACTGCAGTCATGTGCGTGTGTCTTCTCATTTAAGCTCTTCCATTCTGTTTCTTTCAGAGGCTGAGAAATCTGCTTTTGGGGAGAAGATTAAAAAAAAAGAAGTGGGGAAGCTCATTAGCAATTTGTTTAGAATTTGAATGTCAGCATAGTCACTTATGTCTAAGTGACTAAAAAATGTATGCGAGTACTCTGACTTTCACCAAGAGATACAGCGTTCTAACATCAGAATGAACAATATAATTACTGTGTGTATGAAGACATATTGGTCTCCGTATAATGAGGTATTCAAATCTGCTCCACTTGAATCAGATCACAGAGATATATTAAACACACATGGCAAAAGAATTCAGTGTAAGGGTAACCATGTGTTCTGCCAAGTCTTTCTATGCATGAATGGGCTGCCAGGGCACCATAGGCTACAGACAAAGTACAGGAGAGCTGTGTTCAGAGGTAGGGAAGTGAGGTTGCAAAGGTATTTCCTCTTCATTCCCTCGAACATGTGAGTGTCTTCCATTTCTCTTCCTCTTTTACAGGCTGGTGCACCTCAAGAGCAATTCCACCAGAATTTACTGTGACATCACTGTATCATGGTTCCTTGGTACGGTTTATTACTGTGTATTTACAGCACCCAAGAGCGAGTTGGCTGCCTGAGAGGGGTAGCGATTTCAAAGGCTAGTCTCAGTTTCGGTGGCAGAATTGTTTTCACAAGTTTGCAACATTCTGGAAAACATGCCTCTTTTTCCAGCACCACTGCAGCTATTTTTAAGCGGAGGTGCTTGAACTTGCTGGCTGGTGGCAGCATGTGTATGCCTGATAGGTGCCGAGGATTGATTGACACGTTGGGAAGCCAAGGCTTGGGCCCCTTGCTGTGCCTGAGATCATGAGTACGATCAGGAGCAATCATTGTCAAAGCATAAAATGTCAATTTTTTGGCAGTGTTATTTCAACATCTAGATACTACGAAAAACATGGTAAGATGAAAACAGTAGCTGTTTTGCTTACTCGTAGGATTGTTTAAGCGTGGATACCATAGCAGATTGGGTTACACCCAGCTGCCAAAACAGACACAGAGAATGTTTCTGTGGGTCACGGAAAAGACTGAGCATGCCGTTCCTTGGGTGGCTGAGCTACTGCAGAGACCCCAGTGTGACAGATCAGAAAAACACAAATGAATCAAGGCCATGACTTCAGTCTCTGCCACACACAAGTGAGCCTGTGGTTAGACGGACAAGTTTCTCTGCTCAGTGTTGACTGATTTTAAAGGAAATTTTGTCTTGCTTTTTGTTCCCAGGGCATGTGTGATATTTATGAGGTACTAAAAATGCATTTCTTTGGGTACAGCTGCTCATATGTCTGTTGGGTATATGGGCATTATCAGAGGATGCTTCTCTTTTCCATATGCTGAAGGAGGCAGAATTTCAGGGTGGCAGGAGCAAGCTGGGAAGGCAGGAGGAGTCCTTGTTCCTCTCTTGGCAGACACTGTGTCACTGTTCTGCAGAGCACTTTTCAAGATGAAGATGGCAACTCATACAGAACAGAGGTTCTGGAGAGAAACCGTCAGTTCATGTGGCTGCCAGTGATGCAAACCTGGTAAGAGATTTATCAGGAGAAGCCTGTCCATTTTTCAGAAGTGAAAACTCACTGTTTTGAAGCAGAAAAGAGTGAGACTTATCTATGTCTCCAGGGAACCACAGCTGCCAGAAGGAAAGGTGTCAGATGGGTTACCAAACCCAATTCTTTTAGAGGCTTCAGTGGTATCTAGGGAAGGGGAAGAGTCGAACAGATTTAATGGGAATAGCATGTGTACAGCATCTCTTAGAATAAAGCTCAGACCTTGTACTTTATTTCACTTAAAGATGTACTACAGAGTTTATTTGTGCAGAATTGCTGACGTAAAGCTGTAGTTTTAGAAAAATCATATTGTGGATGGTTCCTATCCTCTTTTGTTTCACACAACTCTTTGAAGTCTATGTGATGTTTTGAATACTAAACTGGGATTCAGATGCCAAGCTCAGTTTTTAATGCACATTTGAATTAATAGTTCAAATATGTAGAGCTGGACTACTGGAAACCTTTTCTCACAGCAATATTTTAATATTGAGATCAGCTATAACCCTATACTGGAACCTATTGAAAGGAAAACCTACACTGTGCTTTAGTCTGAAAAACGACACAATCTTGCTCTTTAAAAGCAGGTGAAGTAATATTTATTTAGCACAATGGTAGATTTCTTCTTTCCAGGGCATGAGGCTGCCTTTTAGTTTCACCAATTGTATCTGAAGGGTGTGGAAAATCAAAAAGAGACAAATAAACAGATAGTTAAGCTGGATGGATAGACTGACTTCATCAGACAATGTTTGTCTGGCTAAAAAGTCCCTTTCATCATTAGAAGAGTTAGTGCACATCCTCACCCTGCGGAAGCAGTTGGCTTTTAATTCATTCAAGAGATGCTATCGAAAAAGAAGGAGGTATTTTTTACAATCTCAGCCCCAAAATAATACTGCTAAACAATACATAATTCATATCTCTTCAGAATTCTGAATGTGGTCAGAAATAAATAGTGGCACAGGCATTTAAGAGCTATTCTCATTGAAAAAATGTAATTAATTGGTGTTATGCACAAAATATTTCTTTGAGGGGGGAGGAGCATTGCTTTAATTACAAGTAATTGTTCTCAAAATCATGCAGCTCATAAGTTTTGCAGGCTAGACAGTGATTATGCATCAATACACTAATCTATCACCTTCATTATTTTAGTCATCTGGGTGTGATCATCAAACTTTGGAGTGTAACCCAGACATAGAAAACCAGACATATCTCATGCTTATGTTCTTTCCAAATCGGTTTGTTTTAGAAGCAGTTTGCACTGGTCATGGAAATTGCAAAGCTTTTGTTTCAAATAAAGACGGTAACTTAAACTAAATTCCCATTTGTATATTATTAAATGATGACAATGGAAAGGATATTCTCGTGACTGCACAATGGCCCGGAGGGCATTCAGGAGACCCCCCCCATTTTGCCACAGACTGTCTTTGTAGACAGGAGATTCCCCTTTATTCATTTTGTTCAAACTGCCCAGTGAACATACAGGGAATCAGCTACTGGACAGATCAAGCAGGCCGACCAGCTTGTTGCTCTCTTTATCTTAGACACCACAGTGGTGTGATCCCCACACTGTTCATCTTTAGATGCTCTGTTACCCTAGGAGAACGACCCAAATCTCCCAACTCAGGAATGCAGGGAGCCTTAAATCATTAGTGTTTGTACAGCTTATTACTTGATTTATTTAAATGAAAGTAGCTACCTAGTCACAAATTGTTGTTGTTACCTTTATTGCTGTTAACATTACCAGATGAATGCAGAGCTGTATCTGTTATTATTTGGGGCAGGGCTCATCCCAGCCTTTAGTCATCCCTATCTGACATACCAAATAATCACCCATGCAAATCAGAGCTAAACAGAGGATTGAGTGCTGTCCTGCATAAAGATGGTTTAAATACATATTTCCTGAATCGGAGCATAAGCTGTTATTTTACTACTGTCTCTGCAGTACTGCTTTTTCTACCTCATTAGAATGAGAGGATGTTTGCATAAATTCCTCATATTGACACACAAGACTATGCCTGTCTCCCTGAGAATTTGGAGATTTCTTTCCCTTTCCCCCAAATTAATAAGTGCTGTCAGCTGCATCGCTAAACACCCATTTGCTGCTTACCGCTAACAAGACCTCCACGTAATGTAGCTAACAGTAGTATTTCAAAAATAGAGCTCTCCTGTTCCCAGCATGTCTGACAAGAATACATTAGAGGCACCTGTCTCTGGCACCAATATTTTGTTTTCTCTTTATCTACCTGGGAAGAAAGAAGTCTAAAGCAGTGAAATTTGCCTTGAAAACAAAGCTAATATGAGCACAGGAATCTGTTTTGCCATCCTACATCTCCTGTTTCAGTCCTATCCAATTGTATGGAGATTTTAGAAAGTAAGTAAACTCTAAAATCATATCCATTTGAATGAAAAACTAAAATTATCTCTTTCTTAATAAATTTCATTTGAAAACAACCAGGGAGCAGGAAATCTTTTAATTATATTTGAAACTCTGAGACTGGCTATGTGCTCACTAAGTCAAAGACATAAATACTGCATTATACTGCAAATATACTCAAAATATCATCAAGCTTAAAACCAGTTCATCATACCCATTACTTATCTGAGTCAAGACCAGTAACAATAGTACAATAGAAACTCAGAACTGTAAAATCTAGATATTCCTCCCCCCAATGGATGTGAAATGGCACAATATGCTTCTATATCCTTTCTTTGTATTGCAAGAGTAGTTTTCGTCCTGGTTTAAGCTTGGATAGAGTTAACTTCCTTCCTAGTAGCTGTTACAATAGACTGTGGGATAGATTCCTTCAATCTTTAGTTTCAGACATTTGTCCTGTATCCTTTGACACCTCAGGGAGATTCCTTGGATCCCTTCAATATCAGTAGAGGTAAATTGGTGTTTTGAGACTCGAGTCATCTAGTCAGATGTAGATGTCAGCTCTAGGAGATGCTGAGTAGGTACCTCACAAAAATGCCTGTTTCTATCTATTTAATTCAAAAGGAGCCTTAAGTGATGTAAAAATCTGAATGGAAACAACTATGTTTAGTTAGATAAATCCCAGGATTCTGGGAGCTCAGATGACTCCTCAGACTTCACAGGTCTGCTCAGCTGCTTTTACTAGGCTCTACCTCTGTCCTTTGGCATTAGTTTTATTTGGATGTCTTCTATTTGAAAACAACTGATTTGTGCTTTTATCCCTGTGACAACGACACTGTTAGCTGACACAGTACTTTCACTACCTGAATGTCTGTCCTATCTATGATGGTTTGTGAATTCCTTTTGGCTTTCCCTAGCACTGAGCAGAAGATTTGAATAATCTTAGACACGGATTTAATGCTAGATCTGACTTAGTGGGGTTTGCATTAAAAATATCTAAAATATGTTCCCATTGACCAAGGAAATTGTTGGGTCTCTTAAGTATGTTGTCACAAAGACAGCCAAGGCAGCACTGTAAATCAACAATATTAATTTCTATGAAATACATTGACAGTAAATGGGAATATTGATGTAAAACTGTTTCCTTTCTTATTCATCTGAGAAATTTTACATGCTATAGGAAAGAATGGAGTACCCAAACAATATATTTTGATGAGGGGGGAGTGTTTCAATCCTATAATCTTTTGGTGTTTCTGTCATGTGAAAAGACAGACAGTCTCCTCATTTTCCTTATGATTTATATGGTGTTTCAAGTAGGATCTCTTGTTTAATGTTCACTCTTATCCCAGTCTGATGTTCAAATAATGGTCATTTGTAAAAGGAAGCAGCAAAATATATCGACTAATCAAATCTTTTAGAAAGATTGTTTAATACTTGTTGCAATTAATTATTATTTCACTATGCATGTCTCTGCTCAGCTTTCTAGTAAGATTTTCAGACACATGGTTTTCAAAAACCTGGCAGTTCTAAGACAAATTTTGTAGAAGTAGCTCCGATAAATCTTTGTAAGGCAAATATGTAACAGAATGACATCAGACTGAAGTTTCCTTCTTGACTGTTTTCTTGAGTAAGGATCTAAGTTTGAAAAAGCTGCCTTGTTTAAACAAGGAGTTCACTTTATAAATAATAAGGTTGTATCCATTTTCTTTTACGAAATTAGTAATATTTTGACTATTTCATCTCCTCCTAGATCATGTAGAAATAAGGAATAAAGATACTTTATGGACCTAATTTTTCAAACACTTACCTCACTGTACACCAGAAGCACCTCCCTTGTAGTCATTAGGTCTGATTTCTCTTGTACTTCGTTCCTGCCTGGCTTCCAAAACACATGGGGCATGGCAAGGGGCTGGGGAGCTCTTCTGTCCCTCTCCTCAGGCCTCTTCAAGCTGTGGCTTAGAGCAGTGTTGCCATCCTCTAGTCTCCCACAGGTGGAATACAGCACCCCAAGGAATGGAATAAAGGAATACAGTTGGAATATGGGAACCCCAAGACTCGGAGAGTCCCTTTTTAGAATTACACGTTTTACACTTCCTTTAAGTCTCTTTGGAAGAAAAGAACCCTACACATTGAAACTGGCCCTGCTCCTGTCCATAATCTTTTTTGTTCACAGTTGTTAAAGAAAACAGGTCAAGTCTTCACAAAAATTTAAATTTGCTGAGAAAAGAAAAAGCTGCAGTGAAGCGACACTTTGATTATAATTAAAAACTTTTCAGTTGATTCAACACTTGACTTTAGGCATTTTTTTAAACTGTGGAAATAGCAGTGCTTTTAAGATAATGAACATTGTATGACTGCTAATTAAATCCACATATGCATATATAGATACATGATATATCTATCTATATATACACACTATATACGTGTGTATATATATATATATATATGTGGTCTTTATGTTATACATTTATCCATCTAGTACACAGATATAGAGCCCTCTTAAGTTTCCTTAAAAAAGAAATCAAATGTGAGGGAAAGCACATTTTTCAAATGTGGCTCTAATTGTCCTTTGTGAATGTTCTATAGACCATTACTGATTGTTTACAAACCTTGTGTGGAATGGCTTTATGGCAATAGAGGGGGTAACATACCTTCATTGTTTATAAAATGACAGCTCCTAATGGACCATATTAGCTTTAACACAAACTATTAAATCCTTTTCATTAAATTATTCTGCACTCTATTTTGGAATCTTGTTAGCTCTGGGAAGTAGGTGCAAACTCCTAAGGAAACATGAGCACACATTGAGACTATTATAGATAATGTTTATTAAATAAGCCTCTGAGGATGTTTTTCTTGGGTTGCTCTCAAGCATTTTGAAGGAGTCGTGTTCCATGTTTGAGGTCCCATGTTTCTTCCTCTTAAACTATGAGCAGCTGTAGCACATGACCTACTTCTGTAGAACCCTGTAATGATTTCCTTCCTTCAGTGGCTTCAGGAGTCCCTCTTCTGCCCTGTGAAAAAAAGGGACAAATATTTTAATCCAAGCAAAATGCTAAAGCAGGTTTTGTTGGTTTCAGGGAAGAAACTCAATACAGCTACATCACTGAGTGTAGGCCTCAAATTGGAACCATCTGGCCAGCAGAAGCACCATGAGATCGTTGGGAAAGGCATGGATATTTTTGCCTTGGGCTGTAACACATACACCTGCAGAATGGGTAGACATGTTGGCAGACAAGCTGGACTCTTGTAGCAATACAAGTTTTCCCTCACAGTGCTGTGGAGTGCTGGAGTTTGGAAATTACCCTGATATGTTTAATAAATGCAATCACTGTACTGCATGCTCTCCAGATAGCAAGTATTCATCTGCACTTGCCATTAAGCTAATTCAGACAGATCTGCACTCAAAGGTGTGTCTTTTCACCCTTCTTGCACAGATAGCTCCTTTGAAGACAAAATAAGGACAAGGGAAGGAAGACAGTAAGCACAAAATCATGCACTACATCTTAAGGCTGCCTCTTGCAGGAGGCAGCCTCATGTGATATTCATGTGAACTAGATTAGATTGAGAAGAGATTTTTGTTAGTAAATATTACAGCTCTTGGAGAACACAAAAGAATGCAGGAGTCAGTGTAATCCGTCCCCCTTGGTGGGAGATTTGTAAAATCTAAGCTGGATGCAAAAGGAACAAGAAGCCACACACAGACTCTAAAGGTCATGACTCCAGAAACTGTCAGAAAGAGGCAATGTCCAAGCCCATCCAAAAAATGAAAATGCATATCACAGAAGCAGAAGGTGATATATCCTTCGACTGGAATGCTATTAAACAATTAGGATCACAGGTTTTACCAGAGCTCTGCACAGTGCCTGATTTTCTGCCTGCAGGCTGGTGGATGGCAGAGCAAAAGACCAGAACGTGGCATTTGCACCTTTGTGATCTGTAGTTCCAAATACTACTTTGCACCTGCAAATTTGTACCCTGCCCCCACAGGCAGTCTTTAGACAAAACTCCAAGCAGTCTCTCGGGGCTAAAAGGTTAAGGCCTGTAATAGCTAGACATTAATACCGTGTTATTTTTCTTTCAGCAATATAATGTCCACAACATCCAAAGCAGAGTATCTGCTGCTGGGTTAGAGAGTGTGGCTGCTCATGTTATGCAGTAAATATACTGCAGGGGAACAAGTTTTTTCCCAGCTTTCTCCCATTCCACCTAGAAGCCACACTGACTGTATCAAACTTTCAATGGGGAAAGTTTACACCCTGAATTTCAATCTGTACTTTCCCATACTCCTGAAGAAGTCCAAAGAGAATATTTTGGCCCAGCTCTGCTTTCAATGTACTCTATATTGCTAGCATCTGGAGTCATGTACGTGGGCTATCCCAGCCCTGAGCCAGGGAATAAAATAGACAGAATGTGCACAAGATTGCAGTTCAGTCCTTCGCAACGCAGAATTCTGAGCAGTGCTAGTTCCCTAGCTGTCTTCTCTCTAAGAGTTGCTGAAGTGTTTTCAGAGATAAATCCTCAAGGTGACTTTTTAATTGTTTCACTGAGAGTTAAACATGGGCAGAGATAAATGAAGACTATGTCCAGTGTGTAAATATCAAGTGCCAAATCGCTAGCTCTTCTCTCCTTCACCCCTCTGTAAATGTGAAGCAGCTCTACAAAAACTTACAGAACAGTGCCAGGTTAAAACAGAGGATGAAGAGAGTAAAAATATTTTTTCTGAGATCTATGGAGACATTACAGAGATTTTGTGTACAGTCAAATATAACAGGAATAAAAGTGGAGCTGTCTCAAAGGGCAGTAGTCTGAAATGGCTGCTTTAGTTTCCAAGTCACTCTTGCCTATTTTGGAAAGGAAATCTGATGTGAGGTATTGACACATAAGAAAGATGGGGTATAGTACACACAGCTATAGACAAATTTCCTTCTAGACTTATATTTATTTCCTCTTGCTTTTCACCAAACCTTGGTTCATCTCACCTCACAGCAGCTTCTCACTGCTGTCCACGTAAGCCAAAGCAGCTTTACTAATATACAACTCCAACAGTTTCCAGTGCTGTTTCAGCAACAAGATGAGAGTTAATGAGGCTCAACACACTTCCTACCATACTTTATGGGGAAAACCCCTTGAGTGAGAGCAGGAAATCCATCTTGTAAGAATTACAATGTGGTCTCAGTTCCTCAACTAGAAGCTGAAGAGAATATTGATATTTTTCAAAATCCAAATACTGAGCATGGGGGTTCCCCAGCCAAATATCCCTTTGGTGCAACAGGACAATTTTTCATTTCAGTGTCATTTATATTTCTGAAATAATTTATTATGTACTTGAAGAATATTGAAAATTTCCCTTAACCAGATTCTAATACCTCTATCTACGTTGGCTGTGCAAAGGTAATCCCAACTGTTGACAGGAAAAAAAGATGCTGTTTGCTATGAGGGAGGGAGGGAAGGCAGAATCTGACTCTTCTTAAAAGCCTTCTGAAGGACAGGGAAAAACAGGAGGGCCCAGGTTTCACTAAGTGCATTTTGACAAACAACTAAACTGCCTTGTGATCTCAACCAGTACACCAGGGAGGCTTACCACTGCCTTGCCGAATGCCTTTAACAAACAGGAATCCCTCCATCACATTCTGGGAATAACAACAACAAAAAAGAAATCTTTATGAGAGGAAAGCAAATGCAGCTGTGAACTTGAGGGCCAGGTAAAAAGGATTTGCAAGAATGTAAAGAGAAAAATACTTTCCCTTAGCAAGTTTTTTCAGCCATCTGGCTCTTCCCGCTCTCCCCTCCCCAGTCCTGGGGGTGGTGGTCCTTGCAGCACACTTTTCCAGGCACACAGAAAACCTGACACATGGGCTGCAGCCGCAAGCCAAATGTCTGCTTCCAGATGTGCCTGCTGGCCCCAGCGGAGCTGCTCCCCCATCACACAGCTCACGACCCTGGGTTGGCAGCTCAACCTTCCCGGGGTACCAAACAAATAAGTGACTGCCCAAATCCTGATCCTTCCTTAGCTCTGCCTCTGCTCTTGTTTCAAACAAACATGGGAGAGGTGTTTCCTGCTTGCCTCCACCATGTTTCACAGCACTGGCTGTCCCCTTTCTGTCTAGACACAGGCATTTTCTTCCTGGGGAAACCACAGTATAGAACAGGAGAGGGAGGATCCATCTAAACACAGGCCCCATCCCTGCACACCACCAGATGCTGGCAGAATCGGCACCTGAATCCAAAAGCTGGTGAGCACTTGTGGCCCCATGATTTAGGTATTGTTCAAGTGCTGCTAGAAGAGTCATGTATATGCAGTTTACAGAAATGGAGCTTTTTTATGAGACGCTTTTCCCTTTCCGTCAGTAAAGGCAATAGAGAGCTCTTTCTCCTCTGGAGTTTCGGGCCTTGGAGCTCATTCTGAAATGCTCACAGTCTTTTGAGGTTGACAAAGTTCCAGCTATTGATTTTCTTGACTTGTTCATAAGTTAATATTTTCCATAAATATCTTGTTGAGAAAATGAAAAGAAAAAACACATTTTCAAAACAGCAAAAGCTGGTGAGATAATGAACCAGACACAATTTTAAACAAGATATTTTAAGAAACATTAAACCTTACCCCCACCTTTTTAAATTAGCAGTAAAAATAAAAAAATGAAAAACAAGTGCACCCAAAACAGAAGGGTGATAAGCAGTTTTTATTATTGAGTTCATTACTGTGGTTATTTTGAGAGAGAAGACATTTTTCTCTTAATTTATGAGCCAGACACAAGTTCTTTGGAGGCCGTAGTAAAAAGATCTCCTGAAAAATTATTGCAAAAAGATGAAAATTCTGACTGGTTCAACCATATCCAGATGCCTGAGAAGCTTGATTACAGCTTGACTAACTCTCACCTACCCTCATCAAAGAACAGCCAAGACCAGGATTTCCTAGGAGCAAGCATCCCACCGGCAGCAGCACAGCAAGTGAAGCATGTGATGGGGGGAGCATTGCAAGCAATGGCAATGGCTTTGGCTGTGGGAAAAGCTTGTGCTGCTGCAGCAGCTGGTTGTTAATGCAGGGCCCTGGCTCGCTCTCCTCCAACCTGCAGACACTGGAGCTCGGCTTGTAGCCCCAGTGTGGACTTTGCTAGTCTGCTGGTCTGGGATCCCACACTTGCCTGTCACCATCTGCTCTGGAAATGGCAGCAAACCTCACTCACCCCTTTCCCATCTCCCCAGCCCCTTGCTGGGGAGAGCTGCTGACAAGCTCACCGACAGGGAGGGCAATGCATGAAAGAAAACACAGAGCCGACAGAAAAACGAAACGCACATGGCAGGGAATAATATTTCATTTGTGCAGTAGCAGCCCTGCTCAAGCAGTGTAAATAAAGCAGGTTACTGAGATGTGAATATACCACTGTTTATAAATACTAGCCCTTCTGCCCAGAGACGTGCGTGAGGAGAACTGGACACTCGTGAGGTCACCCCACCACATTTTATGATTTACATAAATCATGTCAACACCGTGAGCAGAAATGGCGGGCGAATGGTGCTGCATGAAGCGAACCATTCAGCCTCCTGTCACAGGTCTTAAAACAGGTAGAAGCTGTTAACAGGCCCACCAAATCTCTTAAAATGCAGAGGGGATGAGGTATAATCCAGTCAAGGAAACAAGGCATTCACCCACCCCATGTATCTCAGCTGACAGAGACCTTCTCGAGCTCTGAGGAACAGAAAGCCAGCCAAAAATAGGGTGCTAGCAAAGGCCAGGACCTAAACTTGTGATTAATATTCACCTTCACAGAGGGTAGCGTGTCCCACCAAGCAACCACTCTAATGAAGAAAATGCCTGTATGCCCGGCAAAGGTGAAGAAAACTCCCCCAGTTTTGCTGCGTGCGGGAAATTTCCTCCCCTTATTTACCAAGCACATCGAAAATGTGATTTTTCTGGCACAGGAATCATTATTCTGGGACTAAACGGAAGCCCCTCTGTAGGTTTGCCTTGCATCCAAGTACCTGTGGTTTGGAGGCCAGAGATGAAGGCAGTGGGAACAGACGCAGGAAAGCAGTGTGCAGCTTCCTGTGAATTTTGTTCAACTTCCCATGAGCGCTGTGTCTAACTGGGATCATACCATACAAGGCCAAAGCTGCAGCTAAGGATAAAAAGCAGCAGAGACAATTTCCTTTTCCTTGCCACTTCACAGTCATGTATCTCTCTGGGGTTGTTCTAATTTTAGTGGACAGTAGTCCCTTTTGGTCCAATTTGCCTGTCTCAGGAGACAGATGATGCCATCAGGGTGGGTGCCTGAAACATTGAGGATCTGGCTTGCAGTCTTTAACTGTGCCCAAATTTCAGCTCTAATAACATGTAATTATGTAAAATAATTGTAAAAATTACAATCACACATGAATCGTGTATAATTATGCAAAAGAAATGTAAAAAATGTAAAAGCGGTACAAAATCCTTATGATACATTGCTGGTATATGGACATGTGCTATTCACTACTCTTAAATACCAGTTGATTTAAAAATATTATTTTGACCATAAATCAACCGTGTTCTATGCGATTCCCGTTGATCTACAGCTGTGACACAGTCTCAGAGAAGAACAGATGTAAATATTAGGCAAAATTGGGAAGCGTTCTGCGAAATGTTTTTCACTGGAAGATGTGGATTTGTCAAAAGCAAAGCCTTAGGGAGGAGATGAGATTTTTAAACTGAAAATGCCATATTCAAATACAATTGGAAAATGTTTTTTAAAAAATTATCAGAACATACTCTTTCCATAACTTTCAAAAGAAAAGATGCAATTTTTAGACTGAAAGTAAGTTTCTGTTTTGAAATCTAAGTAAGATTAGACCAAAAACATCAGCAAAAAATACTTAAGTCAAAACACTTCAAGGCTTACCAAAAACCAACATTGCAGAATTTCTGATCTGATCTAAATTTTTGCATTTTACTCTTTAAATTCAATTTTTTTAAAGATTTGCACTTCTGCACATGCAAAAAAGTGATAAGTGCATAAACCCGTGGGTTTTTTTCACCTCTGCAGATCTATAAAAAATGTGTTTTCAGCAGATCACAGACAGATCACACAAGCTTCAGTATCTTTTCCAGAGAAGCTTCACCCATCGGGAAGGCGGCGGGGGGGATTCTCAATCCTTCCGCCCTGGGGGGTCAGGAAATAATCTCTACTCTGCTTCCCCAGTCTCATTCTGGACCCCAGCAAAAGCTTTCTTTCCCCAAGGAGAAATGCAGAGGTGCCTTGCAGGTGGTGCCTTCCCCCTCTACACAGGGGATCCTTTCATGCAGTGGGATCCTTTCTGCACAGGCAGGTGACCTCTGTGTTCTAGTCTGGTCAAGGTCACAGTTTGGAGAAGCAGATACCTGCTACCTGAAATGAATCTCTGAATGAAAACTAAAAGATTTGGAGTTTGATACTCTGCCTCCCTGACAGTGATGTCTTTCCAGGGGCAATTAAATGCTAAGCACCGGTCTGTTAAATTTAGTGGCAATTTCAATTGTATGTGGCATCAAGTCAAGGACAATTTCAGTTTCAGAGCAGCTTTTATTTCATGTTTTGAAACTGCGAGTGCTTTTTATTCAAGAGCAGCTTTTGTTTGAAATGATATAGCCTTGTTGTTTCTCTGTGGTCCTGATCCTGCATCTAAGAAAGGACCTCACACACAGCCAGAATCCTACTGATAATCAGGTATTTTTAGCAGGGAGATAGAAATGCCCTAAGCACAGGCTGGGGCCTGCTGAGCATGTCTGTCTTAGTGTAGGGAGGGTTTTTAAGATCCAGGGGTTTTCTCCTTCTAAGGCCCCCAGCCCACCAGTTGGCAAGGCTCCTTGGGAGAAGAGTAACTTGCAGGAGATGCAGACTGAGATCAGAGGTTTGCAAAGGCACTTGATTCAGGCATGTCATTGGGTTCCCTGCAGAAGACAGTTTGTGTACCCACTCATTCATGTCTGCATAGCCATACTTCATCTGGTTACAGGCAACAGCTTCCCTGAGTTTCCTTCCTTAAGACTCAGGTTTTATATTACCAGGTAAATTTCCTTTCCATTTTATTTGCATGGAGCAAGAGTGACATTCTGTGGCCAGTTAGATTTATGGCAGCATTTCCTAACTCTTTTTCCCGTCCCATAAATACTTTGGGGTATAAACCACCCTCTTTTGTTTCATTTGTGGCTTCTATCACAGTTTGTGAGAAATAAATTTAGAGGAATTCTCAAACATATTTCTGTGGCATATAATCCTTAGGGACTGCTTTACCATGAATTCCTGACAAATTCAGATGTCTATGTACTGATTATTATTTTATGAGAGCAATGCCCGATTATAATGTAAGAAACCAGAAGCATGAAGGGACTATGACATGCTCCTCGGGCTCCACTCTAGCTGGCTCAGCCTGTTGTACTTGGAAGGGATGAGGAAACCATGTTCCAAAACCCCATAAAAAAATAAAGCAGAGTGCTGTTTCAAACAAAGCAGTGGGCTTTTTAGACCCTTACGTGCTCCAGATAACACACCAATGACACTAAATTGAACTCATTTAGCTGTAAACATGACATTACTTTTGACAGCTTCCAGTGGTAAAACACCAGACAGTCCATGATGAGGAGAAAAGAAACAATATGGAAGGAGAAAAACTCATCAAAAAAGCAGCCACAAAAGGGCCAACAGGGGAAAAAAATACCCAACAAAACCCCAGCATTTTTCAGTGGTTACAGTCATAACTCAGCACAGACATGCAGGGTACCAAAAACAACCTGCCCATTTTAAACAGTGGAGAGCAGGCGCTGGAGTTTATGTTGTTCCCCTGTTTATTAAAAACGGATGGGAGCACTTGACAGAAAAATCAAACTTCTGGTCATGGCTCATTAATCTCTGTTGTATCTGTCAGATATGTGCGTCTAGAGTTTCAACAAGGCTCTAGAATCAAGATTACTGCTGAGCTCTGTTGTTTTCTCTAATTTTAAATGAGAGGAAATGCTGCCAATCACCCTAGGCAAAAGGCAAGCGCAGGGCCATGGCTGCAACCCCTTGCAGCTGGCATCTCCTTGCCCAGTGGTTTGGATCTGATTTCAGAGGCAGCAACTCCTCTTTCCCTTCCTCACCACAGCCAGTTTTGGCTGGCTGCCTCCTCTCCCTTCCCTCTGAAAACCAGACTCACTGCCTACCACCAAAGCATGTGCCTGTCAGTGTTAAGGTGATGATGAGGTTGATCTGAGGCAGTGGTGGATGCTCCTTCATCCCTGAATTCTGCTCTCATACACAAAAATGTTAATCACATTAATCCACTGAAGACAGTGGAGCTCCTCCTGTGTAAAACCAGGGTAAGTGATGGGCTCAGCAGGCCTAGGGTGGGCTCAGCAGGCCAGAGATGAATATGGTATGAAACAATTAGCTGCAGATGGTATAGGAATCTCGTTTTCTGGAAATACAGATTTTGCCTGGAGATCCTTCTATATATATTGGATTTGTCAAACTGGTAATGACTTGAACATTTGGAGAGAGAGGGTAACCCACCGCAGGGCCAGATGCAGCTGTGATGGGGAGGATGGAGGATGTATATTAGCCTCAAAATGTGTCTGTCTCCCCATCACATTCCTATGCCAATCTATGGCAGGGGGAGGATGGATGAGGCCCTGAGCAGAGCAGGGCAGAGGAGCTCACCCGCTGCCTCCCCTTATGCCATTGCTTTCCTTATTTGCTTTGGACATTGCTCATTTCTTCACTCATTCTTTTCTTCCCCTCTTTCCTCCTCTTCAAATTGTCAGTGTTGCTGTTTCCCTCTAAGGGCACTTTGAGGATGAAGCACAAGATTTAGCTGCTGCTTTGCTTAAGTGCAAAACACAGGCAGTTGTGAGGAGGTTTCCAGTTCTGTCTGCCAGAGGACAGGCTGGGGATTCCTTTCAATCCTGATACCGCAAGCACTGCTCTTCAGGCAGGAACAGTGGACTCACACGACACAAATATAGACAAAGACAGAAAAACAGCAAAGAAAATATTATGTTTTACAGCTGCAGGTACACCACAAGCAGGAAGCGTGACCCTCACTGCTCACCAACTGTAAATCGTAGTGGCAAGACTGTGTAAAATCCATGCTTGCCAGCTCCCTTCTCAATGAAACACATGGAGGTTCCCTCCAGGGGATGTCTCTCCTGCCTGCCAAAGTCTGCCCTTAAGATCAGCCCTGCCTGTTGCACCAACTGCAGGATTGCAGGCACGGCTGCCACATGGTGTTTCAGATCATATGGAAAGCCATATTCCTGGGGATGTTCAGACATGCCAGAGAGCCTGTCTGCATGGCAGTCAGCTGGACTGGGAGTGGGCAGTAGGCAAATGGCAAAGAGCAGCACTTACCCTCTGTGCTGCAGCTCACTCTTTCTGAGAAGCACAGGCACAGCCCTGTGTTTCAGCCTTAGAAGAGCTTGCCCACGCAGAACACTGCCCAAGATCATTTTGAAGATCAGATTTATAAAGCTAGACCTACAAAGAAACAGAATGTCTTACTAGATCAGACAGGGTGAATCCAGTTGCCTGCTAATCTGCCTGCAATGTGGAGGACCCTTCTAATCCCAAGAGTAAATTTCCATTGTTTTAATGTTAGCTCCTATCTCTTAAAATATTTTTCCAGTGGGTTTTTAGGAATCTGGGTTATTGGGCCAAGAAATCTGGGCCTCCTGACCTGTTTATTCTTGCAGACATGTGAGTGGCTATACTAGTTGTTATAACTTGCTGTTGCTCAGAGAAGACTGTGCATCTCTGTCTCTCTCTACACATATATTTATTTGCAGCATTTCTGAAGCTTCTCTGTATTTAACACAATTTTTTTCAAAAAAGCATATATGACGTAGGAGCCGTTATCAACATTAGCACTTAAGCCTGGATCCTTTAAGCTAATCAAGTACTTACATACCTATACATATATATATATATATCTTGGTGGAAGTGTTTCAGACATCTCAGTGGGTTAGATGAGTAGCTTCCACTGAAATCTGCCCCCAGTTCCAGCTTCCCCTCAGTTGCTTAAGTTGTTCTTTTTGGATTAGATACTGAGATGACAGGTACCTAAAATATGCAATAGCTGTATGACATGCCTAAGGTAAAGATGGGTATTTGAACACTGTAGGATGCAGGATCATCTTCAGCTGAGGGACAGCTCAGGAAAAGGCCACATGGCCCTCCTAGGTATCTCCTTGTCACCAATAGACCTAGAGTAAAATTGTCTGGCAGTAAATGCTGACAGGTATCTTGTTACACTTTGCTTGGGTATGCAAAATTTCTTATGCAGATGCAGAAGGCATGGCACAGAGAAAATCTCCTTGATAGCCAGCTTATTGGGAGCCAAGTCATGGTAGCAAACCTCTCTATTGAGAGCAGTGCAGGTCAGCTCAGGTGTAACTGAGAGGAAAGAAGGGACCCACACATCAACCTGGCAGAAATAAGGGGTTTTTTCATTGAAATAGTGGAGGCATTTTTAATGGCAACCTGTCAGGAAGCTATAATGTATTCTTCAAAAAGCAGTCACAACTGCTGCCAGATAGGAAATAACTGAGTGGGTTTGTTGGGCTGTATCAATTCCTGACTTTGTGCATTGGTCAAAGTCACTAACTATGAACCCAGGATTTGTTATCTTCTTCCATCCTTTCGAGGTTTAACTTTTTTTTTAGGAGATACAGAGAAACCTGAGGTAACAGGTCTGTTCCAACTCTATTCCTGGGTCCAGGATATAGACCATACAGGTGTCCTTGGTGTCCTTTACTGCATGGTGTGACAGCAGCATTCCCCTTATTCTCAAAAAGACTTTGTATCTTCTTGGAGAGAATCACAGAACCATAGCAGGATTTGGTTGCAAAGGACCTTAAATGGTCACCTAGTTCAATCCCTTGCAATGAGAAGTCAGGAGGTTCCCTTGGGTGATGTAATTCGGCACTGCTGTGTACCAAGAATAACATTTTTAAGCAGCCACCACATCCTTTGCCTTCGCAGTTTCCTTTCAGCTCTCTATTGCTGGTAATTTTTTTACATGCATCTGTTATTTGAACAAAATAAAATGTTTTCATGTGAGTAAGTATATAAAATCAAGTTACTTTTAGTTTGCTGGGAAGGTTAGTGGAAGGCAATTACAAATGTTTTTATGCTTAGCAAAATATAGCTGAAGCTGTTATTTGCTTTGAACTGCAAACCAGAAAGCACAAACCCTTTTGTCATTTGAGAGGTGTCACTAAATAAAGAATCTTTTCATGAAGAGAAGGCTAAAAAACCCAATGATGTTATTCTCAGTTACTCCGAAACTGCAACCTTTCCCTCTGAATCTCTGTTTTTACCATCAGCCATAAAAAGCCCTTCTTCTTACTACAGAATGTATCAACTGCAGGTCTCCAGTTAACTCATGTGTGAAATGTGCTTGATACCAAATGAATGGATGATCATAAAAACAGCATTCCTTTTTACTGGAAACAAAAAGCAGTGGTGATACATATTGCTTCTGTTTTCAGCCAAAGACTATAGTAGCAGATGGCTAACACAACCGTAACAGCTAGCTGCATCTGGATTAAAAAGTTTGAAGGGTGTGAGCTAATCTTCAAAAAATGCCAGATAACTTTTGCCTCTTTAAATTATGCTACTGCTCAAGCCATCCTAGGACTGCTCAAACATGCCTTGGTCAAGTTCATTAAGCATAATTAAACTGAACACAAGGCTAGTAACTATCTTTGTCAAGTCAGAGGCCATCTTCTGGGATATGATCCAAGTTGAAGGTAAGGGAAGATGTCTCACTGATTTTTGCAGCCTTGAAGTAGGAGCCTAGTTGTTATTTCTCCTTGTCCACAGTGATTATGGCTGCAAATGAAACTTATACTAGTTAAGGTTCTTTTCCAACTTGTTTCTTTATATGACATGACTTGGCTTTTCAAACTCAAATGTACTTTTTCCCATAAAAGCAAGATGTTTGGGTAACAATGGCTGCAATCTGAATATTGATCAACTAGAGAAGAAATATGTCTTTTTGCTCTATATGATTATGAAGTACCTGAAACAATAACTTGTAGTGAGGCCCTGGGCTTAGCTACAGCTACTTGAATTGCAACAGTCAGATACCATTTCAAATTACTTTTATTTCATTATCTTCCACAATCAGTTAGAAGTGACATTAATACACTGTTGGACAAGAGAGCTGTTTGCAAAGGCTTTAAGAAAAAAAGCATTTTTATTTTGTGAACAGCAAGGCTGAAATGTGTGGATGTGGACTAGATACAGAGCCACTGTTCTTTTTTTCCATAGACTGTGCTAGGCTATCAAAGTTCTGAGTGCTAGCTCTTGGGTTGGTTTTGCTTTTCTCTTCTTCCCTCTCCCATTTTCTTTCCTGTCATGGTAGCAGCACACCTTAAAATTCCACAATTTCCCACCCTAATCTTTGCTATATTGTCAGATAATCAATGGGAAGAGTTTCACAATTGCTTGGTGTTTCATAGTGTTATAATAACCATTCAAGAATTTTTTTCATATGAGAACATCTACAAAAATTCATAACTCACCCTACCAGGACAGAGAAAGAGAACAGCCTTGCAATACATTATGCCATTTCTAAAATGTTGGCTATCTTAATGGGGTCAGCACTGACATTTGTCTTGAAAGCCACCCAGTAATAGCGGGAAGTTCTCACACAGTCTTCCTCACAGATGGTGAGACCTGCCAGCAGTTTTATGGCTCAGCAGTGAATGGCTCTGCAGCTGTACAGGCATACCTGCTGGAAGGCTGCCTGAGTGATACAGACAACACGTACAGCAAAAACCCCGGCGCCACTGGTGGCTTCCTTTGTTTAATCTTCCTCCAGCAAACAAAAAGTGACGTGGCTCCAAAACAATGGGAAGGACGGAGAAAAATAAGGGGAGAGGGTGCTACTGAAAGATTTAGTTAAAGTCTATTCTTCTCTGGTATTTCTCAGAGTAGGGGTCAATGGTTTAAGCACAACAGGCTTGATTCACTCACTCGATGGAGCAGATGGGGCAGATCTCCAGGCAGCGGCTTCCAAATAAAAGCTGTGGAAGGCAGCTTTAACTTTCCCTGCAGACCAAAGGGCCATTATAACAGTGAGAAAGTGGGACCTGACCTGACTCAGCCTTCACTTCCATCTGCTCCAGAGAATCCTGCATACAGCAGTTTGCGTCAGAAGGACCACCTGAACTATCTCTCTCCTCCTCCACCAGCATCTTGGAGATCCAGTAGAGGAACTGACAATCGGCAGAGGGAAATACAGTGATTGCCGAAGACAATCAGCCCCAGCGTGCTGATTTATATTCTCACCTGGAGCCCACAGTTTACTGCAAGAAAAGGTGCTGTACCAGCAACCCACAAAAGGTCCTCGTGCCTGAAAGAGGAGAAAGTCTGTGAATGAAACTAGAGACAGCATTAGGAACATGACACTTAGATGGAAACACAAAGAAAGAGAGAACTGACATTGTTCAGCATCATGGCCAGCAGCCTGACTGTTGCTATATGTGTTGCAGGCCTTGAGATGCTTTTAAAGCAGGGAATGAGGTAAGTTTACAGACATCTGCTGGGAATTCTTCCCGAGAGAAAGATGAGCGAAGGGGTGAAAGTACTTATTTGGAAGTGTAATAAGTGGGTAATAACTGTGGTTTCATGGGACAAGGATGCAAGATTCAAAACAATACTAAGCAGTGAAGATCCAAGAAGCTGGAAACAAGCAGTTTATATCAGAAACCAAGATGGAAACCAGAAGAGAGAGGCAAAAACCTTAAGTCAATATGCAGTCTAGAAGAATTATTTCTTTCAGTAGAAGTCAAAATATGTTTTTGTGACACTCAGCTTTCCATGATTTGGTTATGATGCTTATAGCTATTTTCCAAGGTGCCTCTCCCTTCTCAAACCTGGAATAGACCCTAAGAAATCCCTCAGTGACCTGATAGAGGAGTATCTGAAATTAACACACACAGACAGCTACTTCTTATTGAGGTTTTCAGCATTGGTGGTCTGAGTGTCACTGTCAGTCTACAGAAGAGTCTCTGTTTTATATCTTTTCTAGATTTTTAGAGACCCTGACTTTGAGCTACTAGGACCCATGTGGTTTTCCAAGGTTTTGTAAAGCTTGAGTTATGAGTGTGCATAGTGATACGCAGCTCTGATGAAAGGGTATTGTACCGATTCCTATCCCATGTATGGAAATGTGTGGATAAGTTTTTCCATGTCCCTTTGGGGTCATGTATTATTAGCAGATAGTCTGAAAGACAAATAGTTAAAAAGAAATCATTCAACACATTGTGTGTACAGAATATTCTGCTGTCAGTAAAGTAATACATAGTTCTATAATATCTTTTTTTATTAGCTGATGCATAATTTTTTCAGTTCTTTCACACCAACCTCTGCTTGTTTCTCGAGTCTCTGAACAAGCACAGCATAATTGCCTTTCATATGTCCAATATCTACCATGCCTTTGCTTTCAGCCACAAAGTTTCCTAGACACCAAAACAAAGCATTCTTCAGTACATGCTCAAGAGCTTTGCTCTCATACATCACTAGCTGGGCATCCAGTTCCCCCATAGTTCAGTGCTCTACTAATCCTGAAGAAAACTATTCTTGCCCAACTGAAAAAGATTTTAATTTGGAATTCCTGCTTTCCATGGGCGTTATGTATGGACCAGGCTACAGATATTCAGCCACAACGAGGAAAAATGTGCAAACTACATCTACAGGAGAAGAGAACAAGGATGGAAGAGTTTGACTCTATGGCCCTGGGACAACAGGAATACTAGAACTAGATAAATCATAATTTCTGCCTTCTGCCCTGTCCCTGCACCTTATCATCACCTGTAACTCTTCAATTAACCCTGGACTACAGTGATGAAACCTTGACTATTTTGACTTCAATGGATTATGAAGAACTGGGTCAGAATGCATATATGACAGATAGTAAGTCTTAACTATAAAAGCAATAAAAATGCAGAAGGTGCTATCTGTGTAATATAGTCCCAGTAACATATCACACTTGAAATCTTAATTTTGGAATTTCTTGAGGTAATTTTAACTATGCAGTCTTCACTTTACATTAAGAGTCCTCCTTGTATAACACCCAGAGTGTCACAGCAAGGGTAGCAGGAACTGAAACGTGGGTTTCTCAGCTTAGTGACTTTAACCTCTGCTGCCTGAGCTTAAAGATGGCAGTCAGGAGAGACACAGAGTGCCAGCGTGGGTTACAGTAGCATATTCTTTAGTTTTCTGCTACTCACACCCTTGTTTTCACAGCAGAAAAGGAAGATCAACAGGCCTGAAGGAAATTGGATGGAAGTGTTCCTAGACTCAAAATAAAATAGTAAGACTTATTTTGAGTATTAAGACACATATGCATATATGGGGGTTGGGAGTGAGGAAAAGAAAAATACTCAGCATGGGTGTTAAGGAGAGAAAAACAGTGTCTGCTTTGACAGTTAGTATTTGGTGCCCTCTTCTGCACCCATCCGTATTTTTAAAGTTCTTTAGAATGAAGAGAAGAGCATCTGCCTGTCGTCCATTTCTACATAGCAGTGCTTTGCTGCGAGAGGCAGAGGGTCATCCCAGCAGATGTCAGCCATCGTGGTGATGGGAAAAGTAGAATCTTTTTTTAGGTGAGAGGAATCAGTGTGTTAATAAAGAATAAAAGACTGTGAATAGAAATTAAAAAATATTTAGCTGAGATTTCAGTTATGACATCTATATTATTATATTAATAAAAGAAGGTTGTATTTTGGTTGTGACTGAAAAGAAGTATACCATGTATATAAGGTATATAATCAGTTTAATCACATGCTGATCCCAGGACAATCTCATCCCAACATTTTATGAAATTACAAATACTATATAGCACACACAATTCTTCATAGTAATTTAAATGTCACTTTGCTAAGTGAACTTGAAGACAGATTTGCACTTCTTGAATGCAGAATCATTTCACTATTAATTTCTATTTTTTCCATTACTGAAAGATAATTTTATGCTAGAATTTAAAATACTTAAAACCAAAAGGTTCACTAATTCTGGTCTCAGCTTTTGAGTCCCAGTTTGAGTTTCAAATTCAATTGGAAAGTTTCCTAACTACCTTTTCCTGTCTACCTTGAACTTCGCTTTATCTGCAGATGCACAAAGCATTGCAAGCATCTTACAGCATTCTCTACCCGTCTGCCACAGCCTGGGCAGCTCTTGTTTCCTGCAAGATTATTCATTTATTTTGAAGAGGAATGATATGGAGGTTATAATTGTGCCAGCTCACAGCTCCTACACTGAGAAATGAAGAGAGCAGTATCTAAATTATAGATGTTGTTATGAAAATGACAAGCCTCAGGTTCCTTTACAACAGTCCACCTGAGCCCCTGACCCCAGGCAGGGTTGCTCAGAAATATCATGTGAGCAAGAAATAGCAGACTGAGGTATGGTTTTACCCTTCCAGGTATGTTTCTGTTCCTGTTTATTGCTGGTTGACTTCATGAGAAGAAATCCATTTGACATTTTAAGATTTTCTTTCTTGGATACATAGGTTTGAGCAGCTGCTGCTAACCTCCCCTACAGTTTTGAAGCCAGTTTGTTTTCAGTCAAGTTAAACCTTAGAGCCAAAACTGTCAAACTTGGGTGACTACATTCCACAGAGAGACATGAAAGCAATTGGCCAGATTTTTGAGGATGGAAAACATTTTGAGTTTGGATCAACTTAGCACCTCCAAAAGTCAGGCCATTCATTTAAGTGAGCAAATATGTATCTAGATTCCCAAATAGATTTTTTTTTAATTTCAATTTCCCTCAACAGGGAACTGTCATTCTCAGTAACCTGTCCTCAAAACTGTTACCTTCTTTCTTATTTTCAAACTTTGGAGTAGAGAAGATGTATCTTTAGTGTAATGACTAAGTTTTATATATACGTCAGAGAACAGATAGAGTGGGGTATATCACAGAAAAAGGCTCAGGAAAATATGCAGACTATTACTCTGAGCAGGCACCCGACCTCAAAAGCTTGCACCCAGGCAAGCTCATCCTGAATCTGACATATTACTGTCACTAAGCAGATCTGAGCAATATAAGGAAATCTTGCTATACTAGATCTGCATCTTACTGTGCAGGAGTGCAAATCCTAAATGCAAGAACATCTCTGCAAAGCTAACTTTAGCCTAAATGTTGCCCAAGTTTAACCAGAATCCCAACTTCAGTGTAGTGAAGCCTGTGGCTCTAACTGGCTGGCCCACTAATAGATGCAGTCTAACAATTGATCTCCCTGTAGCAGGAACATATGTTTGCTCCATGGGAAAACTTCAAGGGTATACAGTCCTTCAGTGCCTTCTGCTCATCTAAAGAGGTCGGCCTTTTCTTATAAATAATTAACTGGGGATGTTTTGTTTTGTTTTGTTTTGCAGCTTGCTCCAGTAAAGAAATCCATAGGATGCCCATCCACAACTGTTGGTATTACATACAAGCATAGCGTGGACAAAACAAACTCTAGTGCTATTTCACAGTGTGGTTGCTTTCATGCAAACAGAGCTTATACAAACAGAGTAATTCAAGCTCGGATAATTCATGTTAACTCTTCACTGAAGACATATCCATCAGTGGTGCATAGGAAGTGATTTTACCCTTGCTTTGTTTTCACTTAGGTTGCTAATTAAGAGAAGTTAATCTAAACAAGTTTGAACTGGATTCAAAGTGTCAGCCTCACAGATTTTTTTCTGGTTTACATAGATCAAATAAAATTGACACAAACTTTTGGAACTTTTCTACTGAGGACAAGATTCTGTGCAATAGAAAATACGAGCACAGACTGCAAAAATAGATTCCAGAGCTTACAGCACCACTTTTTGCGATGTCTTATACTTTAATATCATATGACCATCTGCAGCTAAGTGGAGCTGGCCATTCAACAAAGGGACTAGTCAGGTCATTGAAATATGGAGTTGCCCTTTGCTTGTATTTGGATAACTCTGATGGATAAAACATTGCTGAACATTATTCAGGAATGACATCAAATATTTTGCTTCTCTACACAAAAAAATAGCAGTCTAGACTGAGAGGAGGCTTTCAGCATTCTTATTTTCTACTCAACTTTGCAAAAAACCCCTTTTTGAATTAATTATTAAATGAAGGCATTTAAAAATAATAAACCAAGCTGCATTTAAATTTCAAACAAGGATGAAGTACCTGTGGAAAGAGGAAGGACATTTTCCTCCTTTTACCATGGTACCTTACAGTTTTTGAAGGTGATTAACTATTGAATGCTCTAATATTAAAAGGATTCTTAAAAGTCATTTTATTGTGAGGATTCCTGATTTAAAGAGGTGCTTCAGGAAGTAATCAGCTGTTTTACTATCCTGTTGAGATACCTATCTCTGACACTATAAGCTCAAGTAGTATTCATATCAATATAAGCAATGTTATGGCATACAATCTCAGATTAAACTGTGTGGAAAGCAACTTCTAACATTGCATCATCGACATAGTAAAATATATATGACATTAACAGAATGTACTTACAAAGACAACAAAAAAATATCATGGGTAGGCTGTTTAGGAGCAAAAGGCTTCATCACTATGTGATCATCATATTCCTCTAACCGAACAAAACAAAAATAACTTTGATGAGTCAGTTAAGAACTGATTTCAGAATAAAACCACTGGTTTTCTTTTTCAATGTCAGTCTATGCACATCAGATCAACTGCCCTGGCATTTAAACTGCTTGCCTCGTGTCACACTGCATCAGCCAAAACAGGCAGAGGGACTTGTGCTAGAAGTCTATTCTTTATAAAAAGGAGAAGCCTTGAAGGGGGTGAATTTCAGAGGAGTTACCCTGATTTTGGAAACCATTCCCCATACCAACTGGTTTATCTAGGCTATTGTTTGAGTCTGTCCTTACAGATTTCAGAAGCTAGTTGTTCTACTCGACCTGACAACAAGGCTCTGAAAAAGCCCCTTTTAAACTTGAAACATCACCTAGTACATCCAGAATCTAAAAGCTAGAGCAATATTCTCAGCCCAAAAGTCATGAGGAGATCACTCTGACCTGCTGCCTAAGGTGACACAGCACTGATCAAAAAACAGGTTCCTGAGGAGAAACAGTTTATTTGATCTAATTCTAAATCTATAGTATTCTGCTTACATATACAGATAAAAGGATTAAGCCCAAGATCAAAAGTTTCTAGTAGCTGCATACTGAGAAATTAGCTTGGATCTCATCTGAATAGGGTGAGTTCTGGAAGTGTGTGTTGTCACACAGCTCCCCACAGCTCAGTCACCTTACCTAGTGTTAACCACCTCAGCCCTCCAAGGGAGACTGTCATCCCCTTCTAAGCCCAGCCCACCCAGCCTGCAGCATGGGGACATCTCCAAGCAGAGGCAATACCTGTGCACAGGAACCTCAGTGTCATCATGAGTCTTAAAATCAGTAGAGGTTTTCTCCTAAGCATCCTGAAGCCAGGGCACAGAAATCAGACTCTTTAGCCTATGTCTGTGTGATTATTGGTACTCTCTTACTGATCCAGTCCCCAGGGTTATACATTGTTAAGTTAAACAGTGTCAGGCAAAGTTCTTTGGTAAGGGAAGTCCATCAGCTATATTGTAAAATTACAGTCAGAATTATTTAGAATAGTTGGAACAGTTGCAAGCACAGCTTTGGTCTTGCCATATAGGACTTCACCAGCCATAGTCCAAAAATTAGTACAGCCCTGGCACCACTTCCAACCGGTGGTGTGGATGTGGATGCCCTTTAATGAAGGGTAAGACTTTACTAGTGCAGTTGCAAGCCACTCTGTGGCAGCTGGCCTCAGTGCTAGAACAGGGCCCCAGGATGCTTTGCTTAACACTAAATGCAGTTTAAGTGCTTGTCAGGTGAAGACATACTTGCCCTCTTCACAAATTCAGGACCAGTCGTGAGGCATTCTCCAAAGGTTTGGAGACACTGAGAGAGTGGATGATGAATTGGACCACTTCAGTCACCCTCAGAACTCCAGGGCACGCTCTGACACACCTCTGGAGAGCAATACCTTGTCCATGTGTGCTGCTGTTAGCCCGAGGTATATCTGTGGATGAAAGTGAGGCAAGTATTGCTTTTCATGGCTATCAGAAATGGAAATGGAAGCACTACAAAGCACAGGCTTGCTGCTGTTATAGGCAGTATAAAAATGAAAAGGGTTATACATCTACATATTCACCTAGGTGTTCATTTCCATAGTTGTAATTTTCAGATGAAAGGGTATGTCCTGCTGCAGTCTTAACTTCCAGTAAACAGAGATATGGTTTTTAATAAATGCATACTGTGGCCCATAGAAAGTACAAATCATGTCCCTTGCTACTGTGCAATAAACCTTCTGGATACCTTTTATCTAATTAATCAATGCATAGTGAGATTTTTATTTTAACATCAAGTCACTCCTTAACTATTAGAGCTCACTCCCTGGAGAGAAATGTCCCCAATTATCATAATTATCATATAGTTCAGCTCCTGCAAATTTTATATTATGCATTTAACTTCTGGCATCATAAAATGTGAAGTGCAAAGTACACATGACGTGCCTTCCTTCACAGCTTAAGAGTAGCATCACCTACTTCCTAGATCTGTGCACTTGCTGTACTTTTGACATGGAACAACATTAACATTAGTCATTCTTCTCCATTGCTAAAGTAAGAAAAAACATTTCTTTGCTTCAAAACTACTTGCTATAAACCTTTCCTCCATTATAGCAACCATTCAAAAACTGCATATTCAATTTTTAGAAAAATCCCTGGAGACATTTCTGAAATCATCATAACAGGCTAGTTTATAAACTTTTCTTTTGGAGATTACATGTGTAAAAATTTCTCAAACAAGTCTCTTATCTACAGAGACATTTGTTCAACTTGCCTGACTTTCTCCTCAGTTTTCTTTAAGAGGTAGGAGCTGTCTCTGTTACAATGGCACTGACATAGCAGGGCTACTCCCAGCAATAGTGATGTATTAAATGCTTTCCAAAAAAGAATGCTTTCTCTGCAGTGGTAGCCTACTTACCTGATAAGTTATCCCAGAAATTCACTATGTGAATATACTTATTCTTTTGGGGTTTCTTCAGAAGTTTTTCTAGATTTTTACTTGAGGAAAGATCAGGATAGATCATAGTTGGAAATTCTAAGATAATCTTGCCTTTTGAAATGTTGAGCTGCATTTTTTAATTAAAAACAATTAGTCCATATTTGGTACTTTTTATATTAGATACTTTGGATCCTTGGTTAAGCAACCTTAGGATATATTTAAGAAACTTTTCCTGTGCATTTGAGAATAAGAGCTTTTATTCTCAGTCTTGTTTATTTAGGTGCTTTGGACACATACTATAGCTTCCTTTCTGCCTTCTTCTGTCCCACCATCATAATCTATTTAGTTTTACTCCTAAAAGAACATTTGGAATTTTCACTTAAGGAGAGCATATTTTGTCAATGTCCTTCTCTGTTCCACTTTACTCAGTTCTGTTTATTTTCTTTCCATATCTTCACATACATTTCTTTAAATATTGACCGAGAAGTTCTTTAAATCTTAACTAAGAAAAAAGACAGACTTCTTTATTGGTTTGTGTTAGAATTACTCATAATGTACTATATATGCCCATGCAAGAAAATAAATTTTAAAAAACAGATTTTGTTCTAAATCAAGAAAATATACCACAAATAGAACCACAACAGCTTGTTAGCAGACAAGCAGTGAGAATATTGCTGTGGCACAAAGGTTTCTAGATTTTTCCAAAGATGAGTAAAACAATGAGATAGCGGTGTGAAAAGGAAGAATCTTAAGACATGGATTATGGCAGAAAGCTCAAGGATGTAGATTCACTTGGAATTACTAAAAATATCATATTCTAACAGTAATATTTTTATAGATTAAAATCAAAAGGATAACTGGCATTTTAAGGAGAAGTTATTTTGAAAAGATGAACCATCTCATTATAAAATTAGTTTTGATTCTTTAAAAACATTTGGCTTCCATCTGGTACAAATTATAAAGCAAACAGAGAATAGGTACAAAAGAGAGAATATTAATTACTCTTTTTATTCTTTTCTTTGATTTATGGATATGATCTTGTTTCAGTATAAACAAACAATATATATTTTGGTTTAAGGAGAATATTTTTAAGTAAAAAGAAAATATTTCCCTGCCCACTCCCTTTTACAACTCCTGTTTCGTGTCAGCTTGTTCAGACAGCCTCAGCAGGGTTTAAAAACGCTGCAAGCTGCATGTACATAACTTCATATTGTAACTCTGTGTATTGGCTAGCACTCCCAAAAGGTAGGTAGACTTAGCAATTAATCACTAGTGTGCTTGCCATCCTGACAAAGCACCTGATGACTTTCTGCTGGCAAGGCAGGCATCAGACACAGGGGAAAAGGCCAGCCTCCAGGGCTCCTGAGTATGGGCCCTCAGCATGGCAGAGCTGCCATCTTCTACCTCAAGCTGAAAGCCCTTGGCCTGAAAAAATTCCATTAATTGATCATGGAAATTTTTAGGACGTGGTTTTGAAATTCCTTCTTGTGGAGCATGGCATCGGATAGTGCGCCATTAACGGCAACAGCTTGGTTTACCAGGTAAGAAGATCTTTAAAGACATATGGCAGCAGAATCCTGGCCTTGGCTCAGTTCTAAAATGAATTTCAAGAGAATGGAATCCTCCCATTTTTGCAAATATATCCAGGTTCAAAAACTCAGTGCTATTTACATTCAACTTTCTTATAATCTTCCACCCTACGTTCCCATTAATTTGCTTCACTGACCTTAACTTCTCGAGGATTCCTAAATTTTACATTTTTCTGAATACCATGTTCCTGACCAGTCACAGCACTGCCACTACTCAGTGATAGTGATAAGCTGTTCTATGCATTCTATCAGCTAAAACACACTACCATGTAGAATTAAACCTTAACTGAGAGATTAACTGAATATTGCATAGAATTTGTGAAATTATCAAGAATGTGAGTCCTCTAATATTTGAAAGCAGAAGACTAATTCAGATATGTTGATTTATTTTGTTAGATTTGTTCTACTACTGAAGTAAATAAGAAAAACATCATCTAATTTTCGGCATGAACAGAAGACAAAAATTTTATTTTTCTCAAGAATTTCAAACTATTCCAACTTTGTACATCAAATATTTGCATTAATCTGAGAAAAAAAAAATCTGAAGACCAATGTGTGTTTGCAAACATTCTCAAAATATTTAGAAGGTGCTTACCAATCACATGCCATTAGAATGCAAAAACTTCTTTCAATAAACCTAAATAGACAATTTAAAGTAACAATTAAACTATATATCATTTGCAGAAAATTTAAAACAGAAAAAGGCAAAACAAACCCCAAGCCTGTTCCTCATTGCAATACCAACTATTTTCAGGCTCCAATAAGGTGTTTAAAATGTGATCTGAGCACTATCCCAAATGCACTTTACCAAATAATTTCTCATTTAATTTCATTAAACAGAAGAATTATATATAGTTGACTAATCTCCCCTTTTATTTTTAATGTTTAAAACTGTAGTTTTTATTTTGAATAGTATCACATTTTCCCTGGCAACTTCACTTAAGACTTTTTTCTGAAGGCTTCTTGCATTTAAAAAACTATATTTGCTCAGAACCTCTATATTCAAACAGAAACTCTTACTGAAAATCCAGTCTGATTAAATTTTTTTTTTATGTATTCAGAAGGGTGGAAAACTAGCAGTCATATCCCAGAGGACAGTGAAGTCCTTTCCCAAGAGATATTTAACAAGCTAATTCATTTTGCTGTGCTTTTAAAAATTTCTTTATTTTTTAAGTAAATGGAAATAATGTAATCTGGTTAAATCATATTGTATCTATAAGTACAGATTGACCTTTCCATGTAACTTTATAAATGACTGAGAAGGCTTGGCCAAAGAGACAAAATGTCTGGCATCTTTAAAATATGCTGGAGTCTACGTACCTCCACAAGGTTCAGGATAATTTGCTGCCAGCTAACCATGTCCGGCTGGATTGTGGCAGCCCATTATAAATGACACGACTTATGTCATCAATAAGTAAGTAAATCAGTCAGCTTGTGACTAAGATCAAAGAAGCTGGAGTTTCCTTCTCTTTTCCCCCTCAAAATCTGCAAACTTGCACTTCTATTTCACCTCCCATTTAGAAACGGAGTTACCATGATATGAGAAATACAGTTGCTTGCTGCAGGTGTTCAGATTTAGGCTGACATGCAGTATTAGATTCTCACATGTAAGAAGGTGATGAGTCAGACAGTTTCCACTGATACTTATAATAATCTCAATCACATGTGCTATTTCATGAGTGAGCTTCAGACTGTATCATTTACCCTCTTAAGTGCTTTCTTTGATGGCTGAAGATGGCAGAGCAAGAGATGTCAAAACAGGAACTACCTTTCTACCTTAGGTCAGGTTGAGAAGAGAAAGTATTCATTAGTGCTTCCAACTCCTCTCCTCAGGATTATTTCCCACAGCTGGAACTTGGCTCAAAGTGATCACTGTATGACAGGTTCTCCAGGAAGGTGTAAAACACCTGTAAGCAAAACTACTTTCCAGGTGCCAGTTTAGTTCTCCAAGAGCAGAGTACTATTTCTGCATTTGGGTTACCTCTTGCACTGATGAGTGAATGCCAAAGAAGCTTTCCATTCTTACTTCCCTCTCCAATCATACCCACACAAGATTAATGTGGATAAAGATCTTTGCTTGTGCAGCAGAACAACTTCCAGGTGTCACATTGACTGGGTTTTCAGTACTGGCATCCACAGGGTGGACTGCAGGTAGTGCGTTGGTGCTGCAGTAAGAGAGCAGCCAAAAATTATCAGTTCTTTACTCAGAACATCTGGGAAAGACATCTGCAATATGTGAGATGGGTGGTTTTGCTGGACACTTTATGGTCTTGAAATAGATTCAATACAGGCACATGATTTGCTTGTTTCTGTAAAGAGTTTTACAACAGATAACTGCAAATTATTTTCTTCGTTACTTGAATATAATGGTCAGAAAGTAAGAGCAGTGATTTGTGGTTTGGGTTTTTTTTTCTTTTTTTCCTTAATCCAGATCAAATTTGTCATTCTCTTTCCTTGTTATTTCTGGTAAAGATGCATTGTATTTATTTCTTTATATTTTTCTTTGGAAGCCCTTATGACTCAGAAGCTTCTGCTGCTATAGCTATTTTAAAACCTGAAATAATTTAAGTCATAATTTCTTGTACTTCATTATTTCAGAGACTGGTTCAAAGCCTATTAATGTAAAGTTAAAGCTTCTTTTTCTGCTCTGAATTGGACAGTATCTTGGTTATTATTTTCATTTTGAGGGGAGAAAAAATTGAGTTCTGAATAACCACTTGGTCTTCTTTAGGACATCTCCAAGAAGCATGGAAAAGCGCAGATGCTGGATCTGCCATTTCCTGAACTCCAGACACTGAGAGGACCACTTCTATTCTCTTCCTTTTCAGCTCCCATCCAGTTCTCAGAAGGTGAATGCAGTCTTCTCTTAGACTAGTTTGTGGCCAAGGTGACCACAGCTTCCACAACCTGGTCTGCTCAGCAGGATCAGCTTAGTGCCTGGAACCAGAGTATTCTATGGGACAGTGCTTGGTCATTGACCAGCAGGCACCTGCATGAATTTTAATCCAGCAGGAAAGATGCGAGGCCACAGGAAGATGCTTGCCAACCTTCAAATCAAAAGAGAGCTTGCAGTCTGACAAAGATACAGATGGAGCTCACAACCTCCAGCAGCATCCATGAACTGTAGAATGGCCAATCCCTCGTGCTGTCCCAGGAGGGTGTGCTCTGAGATGTATTTTCTGGTTATATGGTGAGGCAGACAGGACTTACAAGTGTCTGCTCTCTGCCTACAAATGAATCCTGAGAAGCACACACAATCTGAAAAACTACTGTTTTCACCTATTTATTCAGAATATATGTTTGTACCTAGCCCTTAAGAGAATCAATAATGAAGAGTTTATAAATCTGACCAGGTTCAGCAATGGGAATAGCAATATATTTCCTTCCGTGGGATGAAGGCATAAAACTACTACTGTGTCTAGATGAGGGAGATTATTTGTATTTCTGGTTCTATTTTGGGGTCTTCCAAGCAGCTGTGCTATACAGGGAAGGTGGCCTCAATCACTGCTGATGTGACCCGATCGAAGTCACTTTGTCTCTAGGCCAGTCCTTAGGCTTCTTTTATTTAGAAGCAGAGGCACAGCTTCTGGATATAATGTCAGCTCTGACTCAAAAGATGCTGCTAGGATCAGCAATGACATTAGCCTAATCATACTGAGACAAAAAAGTCTGATGCAAACCCTAGTCTAAAGAACAGCTCCAAATGATTCTATTATTGAAATACTGAATCAGCAATAGCAAGAGTGATAAACATATGGAGGCAAAATGTATGGTAGACAAATGACAAAGACACATTACATAGTCTAAAAGCACTTGCCAACTAAAAATAGGCATAGACACTGCATTTATATCTCTTTGGGCTGACTCTGGCATTCATGTGGGATAAAGCTATCTTCAGATGCCTCCAAATTACATCCATATAAGTTCTTTTTCTTTCTGGGAACTGTTTGTAAATTCAGTGGGGTCTGCCCAAGCACATAAATTATGGCAGAACTGGAACATCATACTGCAGAAAAAATGTTCCCCAAAATGCCTTGCAGTGCTCAACAATATCCATAAACTGTGGGGAAAAAACCCCAACCAGCAACCCTCAGACTATGAAGTAAAAATGAAACAGATGCAAGGCTGTGATCCAAAGTGCAGTGAAAATCTGGGTAACACCTTCTTTCATAGAGAAGGAAAGTTATGATAAGGAACAAAACAGGGATCACTGCTTTACAAGTAAAGGTCTCTGGCTACTCTTGATTCACTTTTCCTTATTCTATGCTCAGTCCAAACCCCTTTCACTACAAAATCAAACAGGATGCCTCTGTACTTGGTGTTGTCAGGTATTTGCTTTATTTTTATATTTGATAGTGTTGGAATAAAGAGTCTTGAAACCTCTCTCACTACAGACTTGACTGACAGCCCCCTAAGTGCTGTGCCTTTTATAGCGTAACATAATTGACAACCCTTAGGTAGCTAGTGTATGCAGTCTATGAAATGAAGTGTGCTCGTTCCACATTTGAAGAAAAGTAGGTGCAATGAAATAGCTGTTGTTATTATTAGCCTTTTAAAATAGAATTTATGTGTTTGCATTAAAGAAAGCATAACTTCTGGATATATCAGCTTCAGGCCTTTCAATAGTGATGAAGAAGATCAATGCAAAACAATTTCTGTGTCAAAAAGCACACACATGTCATAAAATATCTGGAAATTACTTAAGTGGAACAGAATTAAAATACTGCTGAATTATCTGCATTTTTAACAGTAATTTTGGTTTTTTTCCAATACATACTGATCAGCTTCTGAAACACAAAGCTTTCTGTCAAGCCACTCTTCTCCAGTGCTCTCCCTAGACAAGAACTCAAATTTTTTGTTCAGTGCTGGACCTGGGTATTCCTAAACTTCCCTGGGCCAGAAGACAATCCAGAAAGTGCTCCTGGTTAGGCATGTGGATACTGAACATCCTGAGATTCTGTCACCCAGTCAGCCCCTGTTGATTGTTGTCCCTTTTGGCACATGTGCCCCAGAACTTCATCCAAAGTACTTACAGCTTAAGGATAAATGCACAGAGGAAAGAGAACAGAATACACCTCATAAGAAGAATAACTAGTTCAGAATTCCAAAACAAATCTACTCTTTTATTTCTGTTTAGGGAAAATATAAAAAATCAGGCATATCTTCAGAAACATTAGGGCATCCTGCAAAGTTTTAACCCTCCTACAACTATTTGCTTTGTCTTCTGATGGATGGAGTCCCCCATCTCTGCTGCAGGTTAGCTTGTTCTGTTGCAAAGCAACAGGTCTAGCTACATCCTTTATCAAGATCCGACCTCTTCTCCTGTGTGTTTCTCTCATACCTAAGCCTAAGATACACTCTTCAGCTCATTACCAATGAGGACACTTTTTCCCTGTGTATCTGCTCTGTCTTTATACCTCATCACAGTCTACAATTTCCTTGTGAGGCGACGAGGAGGTGCAGGCACTGATCTCTTCTGTCCAGTGACCAGTGACAAGATTGGAGAGAGCAGCCCAAGGGGAAGGTTAGAATGGCTACTAGGAAAAGGTTCTTCCCCCTTGGGGTGGCTGGGCACTGGAACAGGCTCCCCAGGGAATGCTCACAGCACCAAGCTTGACAGAGTTCAAGAAGCATTTGGACAACGCTCCTCAGGCACATGCTGTAACTCTTGGGGATGGTCCTCTGGAGGACCAGGAGTTGGACTTGATGATCCTGATGGGTCCCTTCCAACTCAACATATTCTGTGATTCTGTAAGCACCTATCACTGGTAAAATGAAGCCATCAGGCTCAATGGACCTTTGAGCTGCCCCAGATCCTTGCCAATTTCAGACTGCTTCTATGAGGCAGTGAGCATCTGCAGCACCGCCACCAGGGCACCTGTTCCTCAAGCAACTGGTTTTCCCACTACCCATACTAGTAACCTGAATTTATGCTATCTACAAATCCCATCTCTGACTACAAAAGAACACCCCAAATCTCAGGATTGTCCGCATGTAGACTGGTAACATAAGCAATCAGCAGCTTTGGACTGCAGCTCAGCCTTAGGTTTGTGCTTAAGAATTTGCATACACTACAGATGTGCCCCTCCGGCTGTCTCTGACCCATGCATGTGACAGGCTCAGCTTAGTTTCCTTATTCTATTTTCAGTGATTTTTCCCTTCAGAAACCTCAAGCCCCACACAGAGGCACCCTTTTCCTTATGTCAGGCCATCCTCAAAGACAGTACTCCAAAGCTTTCAATCATCCCAAATGATATGCTTACCCCTCACTATCTAAGCGTAAAAACAAAAGCAGGTAATGTGCTGCAGGCAACAGTCCCCAGTTCTGTGATTGCACAAAGCATGAACAGCAGGTTACACAAGGATATGGATAATCAGGCTCACCATTCAAACAGGTCCCCAGAGCAGAACATTGCCCAGCTGGGCTCAAAAAGGACATCCCTGCCACACAAGTGACTAAAGTTCCTCAGAGGGCTTAGTGAAGCATTGGGGTAGTTTGCATGGATTAGGTAAGCATCTACAGTCTATCAATTAAACACAGAGACAGAAAGAGAAGCCCTTTGGAATTAATCTTGGGATAAGTAGATTAAACATGGTTTTCTTGCATTTCCCTCCACTCTGTCTTAACAAATTTTGACGGAGGGATGAGGTGCAGGTGGTTGTGCATGTAAATAACCTCTGCTCATTTTTATCCTACCTTCATTTGTGCTAAAAACTGATTTTGAACTGGCAAACCCAGACTCTTGCCACCCAAGTAGAAGTGGCAATCTTTCCACTAGAAGGAATCTTTCTGGAACATGCTAACCATGCCTACCACAAAAGTACAGTTCCTTCAAAGCATCCCAAGTAATAACTACATGCACTCCTGATCTGTCTAGAAAATGGTTGCTCAGGGAATCTCCGTACAAGTGTCTCCTAGGGGCAAGCAAGCAAGCAAGCACAGGTAAACTCTTGGCAGAAGCAGGATGGTTGGGAAATATACCTGAAATTTGTGGAAAAATCTTCCACTTGAAGGGGCAGCCTTCAGTTTCTAAGGACTGACAGCTCCAATAATCCAAGAGAAACACAATGTACCCCTTAATTTCACATACATCACAGTCTCTATACAGCAATATGCAAGAGCAATTCTGCAACCTCCAGCTGAAACCATGGGCTGTATGAACCCTGATGTCTTTGAAATCATGCTCCAGACTGCAAACACATTTAGGATTTTTTTTCACAGTGAGCATAGGAGCAGAAAAATGTAGGAAATCAAGGAAGTTGTATTTACATCAACTAGTTACCAAGAATAAGTGGGCGATATTTTATAGGTGGCCTGCTCCTCAAGCTTAATTGATGATTAATTATATGTGGGGAATAAAAACCATTCTCTCCAGCAGCGCTTTGTTTCTGTAGAGCTGACAGGGGCGAGAAGTAACAATTGCTCAGCACAGTGAGGACTGAAGAGCTCCTCTGCTGCTGAACAAAGCCAAGCTGTGGGGCGACAGATGGCAGATGAGATTCACCACAGGCCGTGAAGAGGCCATACTCATCGCTGGCATTCTCCACCCCTTCAGCTCTGCTGGCTGCTCCAGAAGGTGGGTCAGTGGGACTGTGACCCTAAGCCAACCCCCTTTTTTTCTTCTGGAGAAACAGCTAGTAACTAAACGCCATCCCAACACACCCTGTGACTGAAAGCATGGCTGCAGTTCCCAGTGCTTGGCCAGGTATGTGCAGGAGAGACAGACACTTCACTGCTCTCCTTCAGTGCAGTGTTCATGGCAATCATTTGCAAGTACCCATGTCAATAAAACTGCTGATGTTTTCACTTTCACAGCTGGCAACTGCAAGAATGGAAGCATCTTTGAGGCACCTTCTCCTTGACCTCCCCACATAGATGACTTCTTTTACCCATGGCCAGTTTTCTTATAACCTCTTTTATAATCCAGAGAGGAAATCATACTTACATCTGCATGGGAGGAAGCAAGGGCCACCCATGAAAAACTTAACAGAAAAATAAACCTGGAAAATCAGAGATTCATTTCCAGAATTTCCTCTCAAATAGTAACTCTTCTTAAAAAGAAGGTCCCAGTAAGTCTAAAGAGAAGCTTCTTTTTTTAAATTAGTTTTTGATTAATTTCCACTTTTCCCATGGTAGAAAAAACTACTGACAAAATCCAATCATCTATAACTCAGGGACTCTGGGAACACTCTAGGGCTCCCAAGGTTCAGCCTCCAGAGACACTGTCATCACCTTGGGATTGACAGGATTGACACCAGCTTCCTCTCAGCAAGAGACGACTGCTGTGTCTCCAAAATATGTCATCCAGAGAAGGGAAATGGAGCTAGGGAAAAGCCTGGAGCACAAGTGCTGTGAGAGGCACCTGAGGAGACTGGGGTTGTTCAGCCTGGAGAAGAGGCTACTCAGGGGGACCTTCTCACTCTCGACAACCCCCTGAAAGGAGGCTCTAGCCAGGTGGGGGTCAGGCTCTTCTCCCAGGCAATCAGCGACAGGACAAGGGGACATGAACTTAAACTGCACCACGGGCGATTCACGTTGGGCATTAGGAAGAATTTACTCCCAGAAAGGGCGATTAGCCATTGGCACGGGCTGTCCGCGGCGGTGCGGGAGTCCCCGGCCCTGCAGGTGTTTAAGGACAGACGGGACGTGGCACTCAGTGCCCCGGTCCAGCTCACGTGGCCGTGATTGCCACGGCCTGGACTCGGTGATCTCAGAGGTCTTTTCCAAACTAGTCGATTCTGCGATTCCTTGATTTTTTGTTGTTTTCCCCGCGGGAAAAATCCAAATAAACCAGTGCTAAGGTGAAATCTGCTTTTTATTACAAATCTCCAGAGCGGTGCTGTTGCCCCAGACGCGCTGCAAGTCCCAGCGCTGCGCACTCGAACAGGAGTCCTGCTTCCAGCGCTGTCTTTCCGAGACTGGAGGCCGCGCCAGGGGCGTCCTGCCG